>JASDQU010820114.1:17371-30122 GCA_032191745.1 Picea mariana
ACATAACCAATGTTGTAATCTAAGGGATTACACAAGGAAGTTACAAGTAGGGCACATACACAACATAATATATGGAAACAATATATAGTAATATACAAGCATGCACACACAGAAGGAGATAAAGGATATAATTAGTAGTGGAATCAACAATATGTAGTCTTTTATTATAACATATAAAGCACCACCTTTTCCCTTCTTTTTACATCAATGATCACATCTATTTATACATTGATTCGGTTCATAGTTAGCTATAATTGTTCTTAACTATCCTGGTCAGTCAATGAGATCAACTACATAGTTAACTTATTGTTGGGAGTTCGCCTTCGGTCCATGCTTGTGCACGTACCATACTTATTAACTCCAGAGAGTTTTAGTTCTAGGTTTCGTCCATATCTATCCAACAAAACCCCAAAGCAATGACATATCAATCCTTGTCCAAGGTCAAGGAAGGTCTCACCCGAGATGCATAGAGGATAAAAAAGATCATAAGGTCTTGTGACAAGGATGAATGATTAAAAATTTGAAACATTGCCACAATTGACATCCATGTAACTCAGGTATGATAACCTATTTAGGACTAAGAATTAAAACTATACACACATATTCAACTTGTTCATAACAGACACAAATTAGATTAGAATTGTCATATCTTTATTACTAGAAGTATTAGATCACATCTGATATGTACAATGCATTGAATAGCTACCTATGAAAACCACAAAGCTTCATATTATGTCTATATAAAACAATGGGAATACAACATAATCCCAGACCATGTGCCTTGCATTATGACTCAGACACATCAAAGGCACAAGAATATATTTAAACCATCATAGGATTACAACAAGCTCAAAGAGAGCTTGATATTGGTATCTAAGCTAACTCAAAACTCTCAAAATATCCATATAGCCAATCAATCGACTAATCAACCAACTATCAAACTCTCAATATGAGTTTAGAACTCCTTTTTATATCTTCCACTACTGGGGAGTGTTGTCTCTTTGTTAAGCCCTAAATAGTGGCACATTACCCCTTAATTGGGGCATATTACATTAGTAATTTTATTTTATTTATGTCGGCTTGGGTCCATTAGTTGTAATTGTACCTCCTAGTCTCCTATATATACCAAGGAGACATTTTCATTTGGAATCATCTTGTATTTGGAAATTTATGTGGTATATAAGGAGGTTTCCCCATCGAACAGGATTGTTATTTGAAATTATCTCTTTTTCAAGGTGTTGAGTACTTATTCAGAGGTTTTTTATGCTATTTTGATATTTTGTTCTTAACATTTGGTATCAAAGCTCAAGGTCTTGGGATTTCGCTGCTACATCTAAGACACCTTGGAATTTTTGTTGTAACGTTTTTCCTACAACATTTCAGAAGGAACCCATTGGAGGATATTTAGTAGATGGATCAAGGCACATGGGGTTCAAATTTCAGATCCTGAGGCATTATAATTTCAGAGATATAGCTTGTGTAAGATAGGGTTCTGGGATCATCATGAATTTATTCATTGCGTAATTTTTTCTATAAAATGTTTTATGCAATGTTTCATACCCTAAAACCTATAGGATTTTCACAGAAATTATCAAGGTATCTATGATAAATATTTCAGCTTCTGGTTCATCCTAATTTTGTAGATACACCCTATGCAATATAGGGTATCTGACTAGTCATATTAACTAGTCTAAAATAGGTCTTTCAGGTAAAACAATGATATGTTCTTCAGTGACTATCCAATTTAAGTGTGACTAGTTTCATTGGACAATGGAAAGTATTTAGTAATTATGGTACAAGTTTCATAATCAAATATCAAATATTGATCGCTTGGCATGCTTTACAAGTACGCTCTCCTCGAAGGGACAAAAACCAACAAGGTGTGGGGAAGTTACCATAACTTTCACTTGGCACATCCAATTTTGATCATCCCTATGGAATTGTAGAGAAGATGTATCAGAGAACTACAAAAATAAATTTTCAAACCCAAAAGGGATGGAATTTTGGAGATACAGAAAAAGAAAGATCGTCTAGAAGAACCACCTCAAAATCAAGGTTTAAAAGTGATACTTGGACAACATGCCACCAAAAAAGGGAACTTCTACACCAAATAATCCTTCAGACGGTCCTACTTAGACTCTTGATGAAGGTGAAAAAATGCGCAGGGACATAAATTATTTACAAAAGAAGACAATAACAAAAGATGAACTAGAAGGGATGATGGATTCAACTGAAGCTAAGTTGGAGGCAATGATGGATACTAAGATGGATGGTTTGAAAAGGCAGATCATGGAAGGATTGAAAAAATTCCTAATAGAGAGGCCACCTGAAAGTGAAAATGTATCCCATGAAATTCATGATGAGGACACAAGGAAGATGAATCAAGACTGGGGAAACTCCAACTTTGGGTTGAAGAACAAACACTTTCCTAAGATAGATATGAGGAAGTTTGATGACAAGGAACCAATTACATGGATACTTCATATGGAGAAATTATTTGATCTATATGATGTGCCACATACAGAAAAGGTACTAATTGCTTCTTTATATTTAGAACCCAATCAATTTGTGCGGTATCAATGGCTTTGTTCTCACAAATCACTTGTCACTTGGAAAATTTTCATGGAATAAATGATAGAACACTATGAGGATACAAGTAACAATACCTTCTTTAGCTAATTGATAAATCTCAGGAAAAAGGGTTCAGTTGCGGAGCACATTGAGAACTTCCAAATATTGAATATAAAAGTAACAAATATTCTGGATGAGCACCTGATTGATGTATTCATCAGAACTTTAAAGGATAACATTCAACATGAGTTTTGCCTTTGGGAACCCAAATCGTTGGAGAATGCATTCAGGGTGGCGATAAATGTTGAAAGTAAAAATATGGCTATGGCTACTAGAAGGACCACTCTTCACATCTATCGAGAGATCATTTTTCCTTCTTCTACAACACCTCAACCTACAAGGTTGAAACCTCAAAAATTGGAGGAAAGAAAAGAAAAAGTTTTATGCGTTAATTGTGAAAACAACTACAATAAGGGACATAAGTGTGGTGAGAAGAAATTATTCTACATAGATTGTGAAGAGGAAGAAGAACACGAACCATCTCAAGATGAAAATGTAGATGGTATATATTCTGAAGAGTTGTTTCCCACTATATCATGTAATGCATTGGATGGAATTATCACTCCTCAAACCCTCAAGATCGAAGGATATATTAAAAATAAAAAAGGTAATAGTCCTAATTGATTCTGATAGTACTCATAATTTCATTCACTATAAATTAGCCAAAGCTCTCAATTGCTTTATATATCCATCACTAGAGTTTCAAGTAATGATTGCAGATGGAGGAACTATCAATTTCTCAAGAAAATGCAATAATATCAATCTTACTATGGGGGAATAGGTAATGAATAGTCCAATAATTTCTATACCCATGGGTGGTGTTGATGTCGTACTAGGAGTCCATTGGTTACAATCATTGGGAATAATGGATTTTAATTTTCAAAAACTTTTCATGAATTTTTKATTGGAAGGAAAAGAAATTGAGTTAAGGGGTATCACAGGGRAACCCAGTAAGGTGATAAGCTCTAATGACATGAAAAAATTATTGAGAAAGGGGCATCAGGGTGTAATTGTACAACTATGCTCACTAGATGTTCAAACATCTAAKACATCTATTCCCCTAGATCTCCAAGGGATCATTGATAAGAATTTCAAAGTATTTAAAGATACTTCCAAATGTCTTACACCCACTCGAAATCATGATCATGCTATTCACCTAATTCCTAGGAGTGTTCCTCCTAACATCAGGCTTTACAGATACCCTTATGCCCAAAAGAGTGAAATTGAGCATATGGTTGAAGAAATGTTATAGGATGACATTATTAGACCTAACCAATTTTTTTACTTTGCACCAATGGTAATGGTACTCAAGAAAGAGGGCTCATGGCGTATGTGTCCAGATTATAGAGAGCTCAACAAGATCACTATTAAAGATAAGTTTTTGATTCCCATCATTGATGAATTGTTAGATGAACTACATGGAGCAATCTATTTCACAACGTTGGATCTTCGTTCAAGGTATCATTAGATTAGAATGAAGGAAGCATATATCCCTAAAACAACATTCTGAACTCATGAAGGCCATTATGAATTTATGGTCATGCCTTTTGGCCTTACAAATGCACCTTCCACATTCCAAGGGTTGATGAATTCCATTTTCAATCCCTTCCTTCAAAAAATCATGTTAGTATTTTTTGATGATATACTAATCTATATCAATTCTTGGGAGGATCATGTGTGACATGTTGACAAGGTGCTACAACTACTAAAGGAGAAAAAACTATATGCCAAACCATCAAAATGTTTCTTTGGGTTGAAGGAGGTATATTGTTTGGGTAATATTGTATCTCATGAAGGTGTCAAGGTAGACCTTAAAAATATTAATGCCATGATGGACTGTCCAATTCCCAAAACATTGAAGAATCTTAGACGATTTTTGGGTTTGACAGGTTACTACCGCAAGTTTGTTTGGAACTATGGAAGAATAGAAGCACCTTTAATGAAATTAACTAAGAAAGATGCATTTTCATGGACTCCAGAGAAAACTCAATCTTTTGAACAACTTAAAGAGGTGATGTGTATAAGGAGGTTTCCCCCTAGAAGAGGATTATTATATGAGATTTTCTCTTTTTCAAGGCGTTGAGTACTTATTCTGAGGTTGTTTTATGCTATTTTGATACTTGGTTCTTAAGACTCTTTTTTCTCTGCTCCACTCATTTTTCTGATCCAACTGCCTCACATGATTCTAGTGCCTGCCAACGCTCCACGTAGACTCTATGTATCGGGGGGAATCTTAAATTCCTGGATATTTTATCTTCTAGCTGCCCCATATCTTCATATCCAGCTAGAAATAATCATTCAAGCAGATGTCCCAGTGATTCCTTTCTTGATTCTGGTGGGAATATCCTTGGTTTCCAACATAATCGACAAAAATAGGACTAGTGCACACTTGGTAGTATTTACACTTGGCACACTACTGAAACAACTCGGCCCGATGCACACTTTATGGAATTCCTCGCACATTTCCTTAGGTTCACACAAAGCTATGGAATGAGTGTGCACAACCTCATTTTTTCACTTGCACGAAACTGAACCCAAAACGTTGGGTGCCAACAGGCCCCTACCACTATTATCTGGCTCCTCTTCGAGCCACCTTCTACACATTATTTAGGAGGGTATTTGAAGGAAGATAAAATCATTGTTCTTTACAATAGTTGGGATTATGTCCAGTTTCTCAAATAAAAACCTTCACTGGTGCCTATGGAAGTGAATGAGGGATCTATTTAAAGTCCCCCATTATGCACTATCTACTAAGTGGCGGTGATGTTCCATCAAGAGAGAGCATCATTCTTCGATTTTTTGTTTATTTTGGGATGGTCAAGTTGAGCAAGAGGTCTCGAACAGTCTAATTCTAGGGGGTTGTGTGGTGATGACAGGATGTGAGAGTAGGGATGGTATGAAAGGGATTGACTAGAGAAATTTGACCTGAATTTCTTGCTCTAGGGGAGGTTTCAATGATGATGGGTGGGAGGAGGGTGCAAAGAAAGTGATTGAGTAGGGTCTTGTATTAACAGTAAAGGGGATGAAGCATGGTGAAGGGTCAATCATATATTGGTGTAGGGGGATGGGGAGCAATTTTGAGAATAAAAAATGATTCATAAAGAAAGGGGTTACAAATTTGATACTATTGAGGACAAGGGGTGGGTGGATGATGACTGAGTAGGGGTTGATATACTAACCACCTCATGGAATAATATAGGATAACTTCTTGGGTTGGCCAATTAAACTAGTGATAAAATAATATGGATAGACGGCTAATCCATGCCATGATAGGGGAATGGGAGAATCACAATGAGATGAGAGAGGAAATCATGACAGGAGTTGGTACATAATTATGCTAGCTGGTAATAGAGGGAATGAAATATATAGGTGGGAGATGGTGGGGACGAGGAGTAAGAAGGACGCGGCAATGTGAAGGAAGGGATGGCTTGAAGGGTAAGAAGGAAGTGACATTAAACTATAGAGGATGGGAATATCATTTTTGTATATCACCATACTGAAGAGGGTTATTAGAGAATGTGATAATGGAACCCAATGTGTACTTGTGGACATGGCTCAAATGAGATTATTCTCCCTATTTGGAGCTAAAGTGTGAGGAACTTCACCAACACCCACGTGATGTGTACATAAAGAACACCCTATACTTGTTGGAAAAAATGTATTCGTGCTTAGAAATCTCGATGATCTACACCCTATGTCACTTGATTGATACTTCTTGAGTGAATGAGATGAGTGCTTGCACTATCAAAATGTAAATTATGTTGACTACGATATGTGATAAATATTGGACAACCTATGTTAATATTATTGTGTCAATCCATAAAGTTGACAAAATATTAAATGGTGTTTGACCCTTAAGGGCCTATTACACCTTCAACCGGCTACCATTGATAAGACTTTTGAGTGGTTTTCATTGTAGGGAATTCGATTTTTGAAACACCTGCTTCACTAATGTAGACTAGTCAAAACAGACTGAGCCAACACATGCGTAGCTTACTAGGATGTTGTAAATATTTGTTGTCATATAAAAAAATAGAGATCCTAAATGAAGGATTTTCTGGTAGATTTTATGGTCGTGCTATTCCTTTTTCTCTCTTTTTCCACCACCAAGTTGAAACTTTCTATTATTTGGTCTTCCTCAAGTTCCATCAACTCATCTAACCTATGTTGGAGGGACTGATCATCGATCATTTTAGTTGTGAGGGTGAGTCGGAGGCTAGGGACCACAAATTATAAGGGCATGATTGCTTCCTTTCCATAGACTAATCTGAATGGTGTGCATTTAGTTAACCTTTTTCACATGGTTTGGTAAGAAAATAATACTACGAGGATATGCTAATACAATTCCTCAAGCTGCACATTACAAACTTTGGTTAAGGCATGTTCTAAAATTTTATTAAAATCTTAGACAATACCATTATATTGATGTTGATACAGAGTGCTCTTCTCTGGATGGATCATGAAATCCTAAGTGAGTTTATAGATGATATCATTCAGAAAATGTGAGCCCTAGTCACTCATCAATACCCTTGGACATCTTAATCTAGTGATAATGTTGTCAAAAATGAAGTGCATTGCAGTATCGGTTGTATAATCCTTCATTGGCACTACTTCAACCCATCTTGTTAGATATTTTGTTGCAGTAGTAATGTATAGTGCCCCGATGTGACGAGCAGGAGGATTGATGGGCCTAAAAAAATTTATTTCCCATTTTTCGAAGGGATCAAGTGTAGTTACTGGGAAGAGTGGGAGCTCATCTTTGCAGTAGAGCTTTCCCACTCATTGAAATATGTAATAGCATTTGCAGTAGTCTTTAGGGTCTGCGAAGAGAGAAGGCTACCAGAGCCTTGCACATAGAACCTTAAGTGTGATTTCTTTTCCAACGTTATGACCTCCATCAACACCTTCATGTGCCTCATATAGGAGGGAGTTTCATTCATGCTCCAAGGAACATCATTATAGGATTCCATCCACCCCCAACTTATAAATTTGTTGAGCAATCAATTGATAATCAACATTACATGTCACTAGTTGGCAATGTTGTGTAGGAGTATATTCTGTGGGAGCATGTCCAGTGACGAATAATTTTTCTATTTCGTTTATTTGATCAAGGATGTATTCCACTTGGAAGAGATATGCATCCATAATTTCATTGCCAAGGCTCTAAGAAACTTCCCCAGTCTAAATTTGCAACAATGATGTGGGCCCACATTGTATTTTCCTAGTTTAACAATAACTTCGAAGTCAAATTCTTGAAGTACCAACAACCATGAACCATTTGTAGTATCTAGTATGTCTCAAGGTTGTGGACATTCCACGAACTAAAGTAGTGAACACCATATCCAAGATGGTGGGAATCTTAGCTGGGTCCATGAGCAATCCCTCTTTACACATGACGTGGCCCAACAATATACCAAATGGTGTATGAAAGATGCATTTCTTAAAATTCAAAGAGATTTGTAGATGGAGGCATCAATCCAATATTATTCAAAGAGCTTGCATGCATTCCCTTAATAGACTGAACATAGTCCAATCATCCAAGTATACTTCAAGGAACCTGTGGATAAATTCCTTGAAGGTTGCGACCACTATCTGGGAAAACACTACAGGGGAATTTTTTAATCCAAAGGGCATGATTGTGTATGAAAATGACCCCCATTCAGTCGCAAATGTGGTTTTATCTTGATCTTCCTCTGTGATCTGAACTTGATGATATCCTAAGAATCCATTTGTGAATGAGTAGGCTTCCTGACCACCAACATTTTCCATTACCTCGTCTATAAATGGTGTTTGGAAAGGATCATGGATGTAGGTTGTGTTTAGAATTCTCAAATAGACATATATAAAAAAAATCCCAGTATTTTTAGGTTTCACAACCATGGGGATACTCCAATCAGATTCCTCCATAGGGACAATGATCTCGACATCCAACATTCGATCTAATTATTTCTACACCTTTTATTTTTACTGAGGTTTTAGGTGGTAGGGTCTTCTCTTGACTGGCTTGGCATCATGTTTGAATTGGATCTTCATAGATCCCAAGGATCCTACAATTCCTTTCATCTCAAAAAATATTTGAGAAAACAAGTTATCATATTCTTTAAGGAGGTCCACGACCTAAGTGACTATCTCCTTATCCTAGTAATCTCCAATAATGGTCATCTTGTGTTCTTCTTCCATACCAATATTGTGCTTCTTATTATTTATGGGGCCATTATAGTCTGGTGTGGTCATCTCTATCACCTTCCCTTTTAGTGTGCATTATCCTTTTGATTCTATGATCTATATGTTGTGGGGGTCTTCATCATCAATATTGTCTGCATCAATCTTCCAACAATATACTACTTGTTTTATTTTTTCCGTCGGTTGATGGTATGAACATAACACTTTTGGGTTAGTGGTATTTAGCTATCAATTAAATATGAATTCTTTAACCAAGAAGTTCACCTAGCTGAGAACCAGATCTTTTGCGGTGAACTGGAAGGTGGAAAGAAACTGGGAACTCATATGGGTCCACTTAATTGTTTGCCTCATGAGTTCCTACTGAATGTACCAACTTCTAGGAATCATATCCATGGTATGGAAAAAAATATGGACCCATTGGGCTTGAGGGATGTTCTTATCAATCCAACATCATTCACAGAATGAGATGTATTCCTTGGGGTCCTCAATGCCCTTATATCAGTTGGCTAGTTTAAAATCAGTGATAGGCTGGAATCAGATTTTTATAAACTCGACTACCTTCTCCCAGCTCTGAATATTTAGGAAGTGGGTTTCCCACCACTATGTCGGGGTCCCTTGAACCATGAAATCCATGGCCTAAAGTCCTTTCTCCATGAGAGTTTTTTCCTCCATATGTACTAGGAATTTCTCCATCGTCCTGGTGCCATCAGACCGTGGGGCATCATAAAGTTGAGACCCAATCCATCGCACTAATTTTGTGATTCGTGCACATATGCACATGGAAAATTAATATAACTTGTCCTTCCATCTATCCAGAGCATCCTTAGAATCTATGTCATACAATTTGACACTCCTCTATCTCAATTCACCATTTGTTGTGGGGTTGATGTAGTCATCCATGTACTCTATGACCTTGTGATGTAGGAGCATCTCTCCACGCCATCCATGCGCCAGCCAGCCAACCCACATCAACGCACGCATTCAATGAGGAGAAGAGGCACCAACCCTCTCACATTTTAAAATTTGAATGTAAATGTAATTAAATTCATGTAAGTCTGTTGAGCCATGAAGTTGCGCCTTTTCACAGGCATAGTTGTAGGTAGCTTTAATGGTTGTAAGGTTGCAATCTAGCTCCGATTCGGACTAGACAACCATTTATTGGTAATTCAATGTAGATTGAATAGGTAGGTGAGGATGGAGGGAAGAGCTTGAAGAGCCCCCTCATGTAAAATACCTTTTTTGATCTCATTTAGAGTAAGTTGGTAGAGAGAGAAGGAGAAGAGACACTGTCAAAGTTTGAGCTCAGGAACACCTTGTAAAGATAGGCATTTTTATTAATACAAACCAGAGCAGTTTTCCTGTATATTGTTTGTGTTGTGTGAATGCTTTCATGTGTTCTTTGTATGTTGTGAATGTATGATGTAGATGTCCATCTGCAGGGATAGATAGGTTCTGCTATCTGAGGAGTTGTTTGATTTTCAGGGTTGGTGATCTTTGAGGCTTCATACCAGGAGGGTGTGACAGAACACTGTGGGTTTTGATAGTTAGTGCTTAGAGAGCACTTCCAATTCTACGAAGTTTGGACAAAGACATGCTAGGAGGGAATACCATATGGAGTCATTGGATCAAGGAGAATACCTCAAGGTTGTTGAACACTTTGAAGGTAGGACTGTGTAGAGGAAGACATAGTAAGAAGACATAATCTCTGAGGATTTATGTGGAGCTCTGCCAGGAGGGCATTGAGCACAGGCACAAAGTGTTGAGGAGGAACTTTGCTATGAGTCCAAAGAGAAACAAAACCACTGAGGATTCTAGACACTCTTCCAGGAGGGCATTGAGTAGGTGCCAGAGTAGGGGAGGAAAGAACTCTTTGAGTTTTGGAACTGAAGAAGAGTCCAAGGAAGGATCTTCACAGGGTTGTTGAACACCCTGTAGTCTTAGCAAGAAGTTTGCTTGAGAAAAGAAGTGCTAGGAGGGCATCAGATTCTCCATCTGAAGGAGAAGGAAGGAAAAGGGTGAAGTCCCCTTAGAGATCTGAGTAGCGGAGAAGCTCAGAAGAGATAGCATCGAGTTAGCGTGTAGATATTTTGTAAGGTGTGAAGGAGTCGTGGAAATCTTTTAAGGTTTTAGAGAAGGCCAAGCTTAGGAGGGAAAGTTCTTTTACGCACAGAGGCCACAAGAGGTTGCATAGGTTGAAAGGGAGAACTCTTTGGAGAGTTTAGAGTCCCGAAAGCTCAGGAGGGAAAGTGTCTTCGAGTGTGGAGGTGAGACCAAGGGTTGTAGAGATCACATAAAATAAGCAAATGTCGAGGCCTTTAGCATTTGGGAATTCTTCCAAGTTCGGGAAGAATGTGCATGCTCAAAAGGAGAGAACAATTGTCATTGGATCAGGCCGAAGGGAAGATCTAGACCATTGAAGTTTCCACGTCCAGGGAGCAGCGGGAGAGCACACAAAATAGGAGAGATTTGAGCCATAATATCTCACACAGATCGTCGACAACTGTCAGATCTGGAAGAAGGCGCATGTGAGTTAAGCCCACATACGATTAGAGCAGAGAAATCTGGGAAAGTCCCGACAGGGCAAGAATATTGGGATTTCGGATTTTGGTAGTTCAAGATTTCATAGGTCCTGATGACGAGAGATCAGGGCACTTCATAGTGAAAGTCCCAAAACAGTGAGAGAAATCTGAGCCGTTCATCTGGAAGGAAAACACATGTCACGAGATCTCCATTTCGGGGATTCAGACATCGAAAAACATAGAAGGGAGTCTTTCATAACTTCGAGATCTCCTTCGAAGTCCTGAAACGATCTGGACCGTCCATTCATGGGAGGAAATGTGGTGAAGATCGGGGATTCCACTGGGATTTTGGATACTAGGGATTCGAAGGAGCAGAGGAGAAGTGTCGTAGGGGTCACGAAGTTATGAAACGCAAATTCCCGAAAGCAGGAGAAGGAGTATTGCCGGGAGCATTTAGGCATACCAGATATCGAGATTTCAGAAATCCTGAGGATGAGAGATCTGGGCTCTTAGGGAGGAAAATCCCAAAAAGATCAGGGCCATTGATCTAGGAGTGGATCACAGCTGTTGATCTTGGCCAGGAGTGAAAAGGGTTGTATCATCACTTCAACATTTCGGATACTGGAAGTGCAAGAGAGCAGGGGCAGAGGAGACCTTGCATGAGGAAAGCCCGAAACACGAAAGTCTGAAAATGATTAGAGGTAGCCGACATTTCTCCATATCGAATTTTGGAACTTCAAGAGTTCCGAAGACAAGGGATCAATCATTTCAGTGTTAGAAAACCCAAAATTTCAAAGGGAGACAGAATGCTGGGAAATCGAAATTTCAGCATAACGGATATCGCGATTTCAAAAATCCTATGGATGAGAGATCCGGGCTCTTAGGGAGGAAAATCCTGAAGATATTAGGACCGACCAATTGTGGAGGACACGTGGCAGAGATCGGGGATTTCATCGATCCATATATCGGAGGTGAGAAGGACAAGGAACCCGGGGTTTCGGGGTTTGAAACTCCAAAATAGCGAAAGAAGGAAGAAGCCAGGGCATAGACATATCGACTTTTTGGGAATCGGCCTTTCGGGAGTCTAGAAGATAGGAGTTTGGGTGCTTTTCGGCACTGAAAACCCCAAAATAGGACTGCGGTCATATGAATGGTGGTCACATGAACAAAAGGTATATCCCAGGGGGCTAATGAGTCAAGCCATTTCGGAAAATTGACATTTCGGGGATCGAGAGGTCGGAGAGTCAAAGCCTCTTGACATCGGGACGCAAACAATTCCAAAACTTGAAATTACATCTCTGAGTGGGAAAACCTCACAGTTGTCTATAGAGATTGTGGGGGAAGTGGAAGGACCTGTGGATCAAATATTTGATATTCCAGTAGGGAATCGAAGGAGTCGTTTCAGCTCAAGGGAAAAT
>JASDQU010820114.1:56179-67355 GCA_032191745.1 Picea mariana
GTGGGGATGTCATCATCATTGTAAAGCACAGCTTGGTAAAGGTAATGTGTGTTTTTTGTATTCAGTTGAGTGATTAATTGAGGAGACATGAATGATGCATGGCTGAGTCCTATGACAAAGTCTTTACCAATAACAATTGAATGGTCGGAGCTTGGCTTCCAACATAACCATTTTTGGATCCAGTGTGTCGATTTCACTAAATTCCTCCAAGTCTGAGACACAGCCCTTGTGTAAGTGGAACTTGTGTCAAGCCAAGATGCAACAAGGATATAAGGCAAGTATTTTTTTTTAATGACAGAGCTCCATATGCCAGTTGTGGTCAATGCATTCCAGAGAGTGTTTGCAGCCATGGCTTTGTTGAAATTAAAAATATTTCTAATTCCCCATCCACCCTTGTTTTTTGGTGTTGCCAGAGTTTCCCAATTGCAAAGGTGTAGCTTGTGTTGGTCCTTGCTGCCTAACCAGAGAAAGTTAAAGGAGATTTTTCTGAGCTTATCTAGGACTGGTGTGGGTATAGCAACAAGTTCCATCCAATAAACCGGTTGTCCTTTGAGGGAAACCTTAATGAGAGTGTATCGACCTCCAATGGAGAGCCATCTGTTACACTAATGCCCTATTGTTTTTTCCACCTTTGAAACGATCYAGTCCCAGTATGTGGTCTTGTAGTGTTCTKCTTTGATGAAGTAGCCAAGGTAATGGAGGCCTTGCGAGAGGTGAATGAAGGTATGTGGAAAGATTCCCTTCAATTGATCCAATTCTTGTTCTTGTATATTGGMATAATGGAGAGTTGTTTTTGACCAATTGATTAGTAAGCTAGTGGCGCAACAAAAASTCTTCAATAGTCCATCGATTTCCTTCCATTCAAGTGGTGTCATTTGACATTATGAGAAYGTCGTCGGCGAAGAGGAGGTGTAGGATTTTGACCAGTATGGAGACCTTGATCCTTGTAATTCTGCCTTCTGGATGACTTTTTTTGAGGAGGAGGCTTAAGCCTTCCATGACACAGATGAAGAGAAGAGGTGAGAGAGGGCAGCCCTACCACCGACCTATGCCATTGTGGAAGAAGGAGGAAGGTTTTCCATTTACCAACACGGCGAAAGTTTCACTTGTGACAAAACTCATAATCCAAGTTATGGTGGATTGGCTGAAACCCATCTGAGTTAAAATAAGTTTGAGAAAGTCTTAGTCTATGCAGTCAAAGGCTTTTTTAAGATCTAGCTTGAGGATGAGGGAACAAGAGTTTTATGACCAATGTTATGCAAGCATTCTTGTGCAGTTCCAATAGCATCAAGAATTTGCCGGCCCTTTAAAAAACCTAGCTATTCGCCTGATAGTGAACGTGAGAGGATGGGTTTGATTATTGGCGATGATTTTAGATATAAGCTTATAGAAAAGATTGCAAAGTGCAACCGGTTTATAATCGTTGAAAGTAGTCGGGTGGTTTTCTTTCAGAATAAGTGTCAAGAAAGTAGAATTAATTGCCCCAGATATCTTACCATGGAGTTTGGAATCTTCCACTAGCTCCAGAAGCTCCATCCCCACCAGATCGAAGAAATGTAAGTAGAACTCTATAGTCCAGCTGTCTGGGCCCGAGCTTTTATCTTTTGAGAAGGATTTTAGAGCAGTTGGTACCTCCTGTATGGTGCAAGGGTTGTCCAAGTTCATAGATTCCTCTACTATGACAGAGCGAGGATAGAGTTGAGCCACCGAAACATGAGCTTGTAGATGTGCTTGAGGTCTTTCTTCATAAAAGGATTTAAAAAATCTAGAAGTTGTTGTCTTGATGGCACGTTGTCCATTATGTTTTGTACATGTATCATCAATTATATCCCATGCAAAATGATGAAAATTTTTGTTGTTGAGGTCTTCGCATTTAATCCAATTAGCTCTACTTCGTTGCCTCCAAAGAGCTTCATCAACCAATAGAATCTTGTTTCTTTCAAATTCAAGTTGCTTTGATAGGTGTTTCTTTTCCCCTGTGATCCCATCCAAAGGATCGATGTGATGTAGATCTTTGAGTTTTTTCTCCAGCTCAGTTAAATTGTGTATCATGAGTCTTCTATGCTTCTTAGCCCAACTTTTTATGTAGGATTTAAGGTGTTTCATTTTCCAAATGAATCGTTGTTGAATACTCGTTTCTCGCTGGAATAAAGGGTTTCTCCAGACATAGTTGACAATTGCAGAAAAATAATTTTCAAGGAGCCAACATAAATTCAATTTAAAAGGATAGGAAATTCGCATCGCTGGAGAGCTGAATTGTAATAAGATTGGGGATGACAGGAATGATTGTCCACCCAAGATCTAATCCTTTTGTCTGATGTGGAAAGACTTTAGGAGATAATGAAGCGATCTAACCATTTAGCAATAGACTTTGATCCCACTCTGCCATTGCACCAGGTTGGTGTCAAGACATTCGGGGGAAAGTCAACCAAACAATGCATTAGGAAGAGTGAGTTGAAAAAATCGGCCAAGGGATCTTGGGTGACAGAGTGATCCGTCAGGATTTTTCAAATGACTTATGGTTGAGTTTTATTTGCATGCATTAATTAACCATTGAGAAACTTTAACGAAAGAACGAGAAAAGAGAATGAATTATACAGCCATAAACATAATTGCAGATCTGAAAAACAATGAGAAACAACAAACCATAATGCACAGGTTGATAACGGAGTTCGGCACAACTTTGCCTACGTCTCCGGGCCTTTTCTCTGTGGGAGAGGATTCTTTATTTCTTTTCGAAAGCTTAATGGTACATCATTACAATGCCGAATGGATTCCAGACTGATCTGGTCATGTTCGTCCATATCTCTAGAATCTTTCACAAAAGACGACACTCGAAACGGATGTCCGAAGCTCTCAGAAATCGTCCGACAACATCTCCTCCTCAACGGTCTCCCTGCCTCAAACTGGCTTTGACTTGGCTTGCCTCAACATCTCTGCTCTGAATTTGCTCTCCAAAGTTGTCTCCTTGGCCTCAACATGGCCTTGGTTAAATAGTGGGGAAGTTAGTTTTCCCTCTCCAACTTCCTCCACGAATTTAGGCTCTAAAAATGCCCAATAACCCTTAAAAATGGATTAATTACATTAAATTTAGCAAAAGTGGTTAAAAAACCCACTTTCAACTATATTATAGTTGCAAAACGGGCTTAAGCTCCTTAGTATTGGGCGCGCGCTCCTTTAGCAAGGTTATATGGACTCCATATGGCCAAGCGCTTAGCCCAAAGGGCTAAGCGCTGGCCCCTCTCCTCCTTTATGCGCATAACCATACAATAAAATTAATATTGTGGGTTTTAATAACATAAATTAATTTGGGCGCAATGGTTATAGGTCTAAAGTGAAGGTGCTTAGGCTTAGTGGTTGGTCATGGGTTCAAAACCCAAGGACCCCAAAACTTTTTTTGAAACATACCACATTGACTGATGACTGAGTGCCACGTGGCACTTTCCCATTCGACGGACAAATGCCACTTGTCAACCATTCACTGGTCCAGTTGCCTGCCACATGTCTGCCCTGTCAGCAAACCTACCCAATCACCATCAGCCAGAGAGTACCACGTCATCTCCTGCACAGTCAGCATGCTGATGTCATAAGCGTTGACTTTTTGACCAGTTGACCTTTGACTTTTTACCTGTTTGGGCTTCCGATCAAAACGCGATAACTTTTGCATACGGAGTTCGTTTGACAAAGTAAATATACCACCGGAATCGGGAAGACGAGACAGACGCAATGGTGTTGGTTTCGTCGAATTCCGAGCATTTTCATTTTTGAGCATTTTTCATGCCCTGACAGGCTTCTGAATCCGATTTCGGATCACAGAGGCTCCCCAAATTTCGCCTGAACTTGTGGTGAAATTCAAATCCCCAACAATGATTAAGTTCATGAGGTCAACCAGTTCACGAGACTCCACTTTATCCCAAAAACATTTCCTGTTTTCGAAGGGTCCATAGGAGTTCAGTAAGTTGATCTGAAGATTATTCCAACTACAGGATCTAGTTAGTAGAATACCACCACAACTCAGAGAGGGTTATAAATCAAATTTTGATGGGTCCCAAGAAGCAAGTAAACCCCCAGAATTTCCCAACGAGTTTACAAAGCAAGTGTGCCAGTCAGGTCGGATTTTATTTAGGAAAGATCTGGCTTTCTGTCCATCAACCAAGGTTTTCTGGATGAAAATAATGTCAGGTGAGATCTGTTAGAGCAGTCTTCTGAAGGCGGAGGGTTTAAGGGGTCCCCCCACCCCTCTGATATTGAGGGAGAGCAAGATCATTATTTGTTTCTCGCTAGGGATTTCATGCCTCTAAGCGCCCCAATGTCAGTGTGTTGTGTTTGTGTAGCAGTAGAAGTAGATAATGAAGGCCCCTCTTTGCGGCGTGCACTTCTACTTTTGATAGGAGAGTGTTCATAGGCAATCCCTCTTGACTAGGTATGTGCTTTTCCCTGGTCCAGACCTGTAGTTATCTTGTGTCTCGGATGCCCTTCCTCGAGATATGGAAAGTGGACCGACTTCCCCAGGTAAATTGGTAAGGGGGAAGGAGTCTGGATTTCTTTGTAAGACGAAAGGAGTGTATCCAACACCTCGCTGAGTGTGTTGTCCCTTGGTTGTGTTTCACTGGTACCCGGTAGATAGTGTAACATACCCTGATCATGAGGCGCTGAGTGATGACTCGTTGGCTCCAGAGGTGAAGAAGGAAAAAAATCGGGGGGAGTAACACATAGGGTAGAGGCCCAGGGATGTGTAGAAGACAAAGGCTCAGAATATTGTGTGGTCAAGGTGGAGGGTAAGGGTAAGGAATGTGCAGTAGGAGAGGTACTCGGCTGGGCACAGTCTAAAGTGGAAGTGAGGGGAGAGGAGTTTGACTGATGGTTTGGGGGGCCATCAGGTAAGGAGGTGGAGGGATGTATGGAAGGAGCATTTGGAAGTGGTGTAGAGAGAGTCGAGGCTGGCCGAGGAGGGGTAGGCCCTGAAACCACAGGTGTGGCAGTGTTCAAAAGGTCTATTTTCTAGGATGAAAGAGAGTAGAAAAGTGAGGGGCAGATAGACTTGAGCTTACCAGTGACTGAGACCGAGGTGGCTGAATCTCCATAGTCTGGAAGGTCAGGATAGGTTGGATGAGTGTTCACAATCGGTGAGTCCATCCTGGAAGAGAGGTCCAGCATTGATTCCTCAGACTGATCCTCATCGAAGGGACCCGGGCAGACGTTTCTAAGATGACATGTTTTCCTGTAGAGTGTGCACTTGAATGGAATGCCTAGGTAGTCCAAGCTCTGTCGGAAGAGTTTGCCTCTCCAGTGAATGTCAATACATTCATGTAGTCCATCATGAATGTCCATCTCTACCATAACCCTACCTTATTTTCCGACCCTGAGAGCAACTGTAGGTCCACGCAAATGTAGTGGCCAAGAGTGTTTCCTATTGCTTCGAGAGCTTTCTGGTTCCAGAGATGTAGGGGCAGTCCAGGGAGAAGGATCCATAAATGCCTCAGGAGAAAATAGTCTTGTGTGGGGTCGAAGTTGATCTGTTAACGTTTAAGCATAAGGCTACCACCATCCAGTGTCCAGAGCCGCTCCAATATAGATGTAGAGTCCTCTGGTGTTTTGAACCTGAAGCAGAGCCAACCTTGTGTCAGATGAGTGATATCCGGGGCATAGCCCAAGATAGGCCTCCAGGTTTTATGCACCCACTCTGTTAGATCAGTTCGACAAAGATGTTTATAAGAGATTCTACCCACTAAAGCGCAGAGGCTTAGGGAGACCAAGTCTTCTAGTCCGATATCATTCCCGAGGACCATTTTTCTCTTTGATTTTTTTGAACACCAAGGTTTGTGTTGTATTTTATTGTTGCCGCTAAGAGTAACTCCAGTTGAGCGTTTACGCTATTGCAATCCTGCAGGTCTCAACTGATCATTGTTTGTTTTTCCCCCACGAAGGGTGGAGATCACAGTAGAATCAGTTGATGAAGGGCAAAGGAGAGTGGGGGGGATGTAGGCTAAGGAGGGTGTCTGAGTGAAAGTCGAAGAAGGTGGCTAGAAATGTAGGGAAACTGTGGCTAGTAGGTGAGAGTAGTGCCCGGACTGTGTATAAATTGGAGGAGGGTAGGGGGGTGGGACCAGTGAGGAAGTCAGAGCGAGGGGAGAGGAGCGAGGTTGTTGAGAGATCCTAGACCGATGAGGGAAAGTGTGTGCAATCTTGGCGAGCTCATTCGTAGAGGTGAAGAGACCCTCACTGTTCCAGAGGGCCTCGTCAACTACACCCATTAATGCGCTGACATCCCTTTCCATCAGTGTGAATCTCAAGATTGAATAGTTCCCCCCTTGTCGTGTTGCAGTGTGTGGCAGAGTAAAAAGTTTTGTAGTGTAATTAAAAGGTCAGAGGAGCACTACGAGCAGGGTGGAGGGTTGTGTCGGGTGAAAGGCAGAGGGAGGGAGGTTTCCAGTATGGTAGGGCCATTGGTTCAATCATAGTTTTGGTCAATGGTTTATCACAACAATGAGACTCGTGCAACCTGAAACTACCAAGGCGGCCATGAACGACTCCAAGGCGGCCATCTAAAACTTCTCTCTAATACTAAGCCGACATAAATACAATTCCCTCCGAAAACTCAAATACCAAGGTGTGGCACTGTCCAAAAGGTAATACCAATCTCGTTAGATGGAATTGAACAAATCACATATTTATGATTTATGATTTGTGAGGTTTGTATTTTTCGATCAAATCAACCATTTTTACTTTTGACCAAATATATATGGAGCCCATGCTCCTTCCACTCGCCCATGTTACCTATGAAATACGTACAGAGCTACGTGACTAGATATGCATTGGATGCCCTAATAATATGAAATAAATAGTGATTATTCTTCATCATTAAGACGGGACAAATATAAAATCATCCACCGTAAACTGCATTATTGAAACCAGGGGCAGCTCGAGAAGTTTCGCGAAATCGCCATGCCACGTGGAGCATCGATCAAGATAACGCATAAAACGTAAGAATCTCTGAGCTGGACAAAGTAGACGAATCGAAATAGTAACCTTAGCGTACACCGAAAGTAAGGGAAGCATATATTTGTTCCTCTTATCGTTACAGACACAGCCGTTTGCTTCTAGATCTCTTTTCTGCTGTTACTATCTACTGAAGCCCAGCGAGCTTTAAAATCATCATCGCCATGGATCCTCAAGAAAGCAACTCTCAAGCTCTCTGCGAGAAAGAGAACAAGAGCGATCAGGCCTCCGAGGATCAGAAAGCAACAGAAGTAAGCAATTCTCCAGAGCCGAAAGACGATCAGAAGGCAGCCGTGACTGAATCTCCAAAGCCCAAACAGGAATCTATAAGAAGCATAGAAATAACGCCCGAGGAAAAGATGAGGACTATTGGAGTGGCCGTCGATAACTCTAGTACCAGTAAAGCTGCCCTGAGATGGGCTATTGATAATCTCGTCGACAGAGGAGACCGTGTGGCGATTATCCATGTTCTTAAGGATAAATCCGTGCCCGCGCAGAAGAAGCTCTGGGAAGATACAGGATCCCGTAAGTATATACGAATATTAATGCTTTTGTTTTGTTTACTTAAATTGCTGCAAATAGGATCTGATTGTCGGAGAAATTGTCTTATTAATGGCAGCCCTCATACCGCTATCCGAATTCAGAGAAATTAGTTTATCGAAACAGTATGGAATCACCCCGGATCCCGAGGTTCTGGACATGCTGGACACGGTCGCCAGGCAAAAAGAGGTTGGAGAATCAAAACCCTGGTGTCCTCTAGCTATGTTATATTATATGGGTTTTCATTTTAAATAATCCATGCACAAGTTTGTGAGATTCAAAGATTCAAATACAGAATTCTGGTTATTTTATCATAAGTATTCACCGGGCTTAACCTGGGAGACCATATATAATTTTTTTTTTTTTGTTTTTATGGCGGGTGGAGTTGAACTCGAAACCTCGTGAAATTTCATTTTCTCTGCACCAGATATAAACTTGAATGCTAGTCTTGTTTTCTGTATTTCAACAAACCAGCATAAATTCAAATGAATTTGTAATACCTGAAGAAGGATTAAAATCCTAGAGGCACCCAGACCTCGATGAGATTTGCACCAGAAGAGCTTTTCTTAACAAATTATATGTGTTTTATGTAGGCAACTGTTGTAACTAAGGTTTACTGGGGCGATCCGAGGGAAAAAATCTGCGATGCAATTGAAGATCTTAAGGTGAACAGTTTAGTCATGGGCAGCAGAGGCCTCGGACTCCTTAAAAGGTATTCTGTCTCTGTATGCCAACCTCAGTCACTTTGGCATAGTTTTCACTCTCTGTATTCCTCCTCTTGACGGTTCGGCTTTCATGTCTGCAGGGTTTTACTTGGGAGCGTCAGCAATTATGTCGTGTCCAATGCATCCTGCCCGGTGACGGTAGTGAAAGGGACACGATAAACGGATGGAGGGTTTATTGTTCTCGGATGGATTCAATTGGAGTGCTCTTGCTATTGTTGATCTATTCAGTTGGAAAAATGTGCAGGTTTTACTGATTGTTAATTGTGCTACAGTGCTTAATGTAGTTCAGTTTGTGTGAGAATTTTGATATGGTTTGCCTTTTGTGAAGTGAAATCTCTGGACTTATTGTAGACTTGTAAATGTTTCATTGTTTGAATTTAACACGGCACCATAGCCGACATTCGGATTAGAATAACTGATCAATACAGGGCCACCTTATTTCATTTTCATGTGGAATGTAGTAATAAATTTTTACCATAAATGTGTTTGCATGCAATTTTTATTTATTTATTTTTGTTAAAAAAAAGGCTAAATTTTTATGCAAGATGTTTGTTTTAAGTGGTCCAACAAAATAATAATAATAATAATAATAATCTATTTTTAAGGTCACGGTCAAGTCACACCAAATTAGTGTATGAGACTCTTGTTTGTGGGACAAGGGACACCAAATTAGTGTATGAGACCCTTGTTTGTGGGACAAGGAACCCTCTACTCCTTCTATTTGAACTTGTGACCTCTTAAGAGAAAACATATATTCTTAACCATTAGACCCACTTAAATTGTATAAATTAAACATCATTCATTCAATGTTTTTTATTAAAAAATACTTTTAATTAATAAAAAAATATACCTTTGATTATTATTAATCATTACTTAATATTTTTATATTAAAAAATACATTTTATTATAAATGATAATGTGAATATTTTACAAATTTATTTAAAAAATAATATGCAAATGATATCTTTGATTATAATGTGATATTCTGTCATATTTTATATTTTACTTAATATTTTTAAATAAGAAATACATTTTATTATCATTATAATGAGATATTCTGCCATATTTTACTTAATATTTTTAATTAAAAAATACATTTTATTATAAATGATAATGTGAATATTTTATACATTTTATTTTAAAAATAATATACACGTGATATTTTTTATTATAATGTGATATTGTGCAATATTTTATATTTGGTAAAAAATAATATGCAAGTGATATTTTTTTATTATAATGTGCATATTTCTATATATTTTATATTTGTATTTGATTTAAGTGAGTTGTATAAAGTTAAGATAAATCATAATTATCACTTTATTTTTTAAATTTATATATTTTATTTTAAAAGCGAGCCGTATAAAGCTAAGATAGAGTATGAACATTATTTTATTTTTCATAGTATCATTTTATTTTTCATTTCTTTTTAATAAAATACAATCATTGATTATAAATGATAATATATATATTTTAGGTATTTTAATTAAAATTGAGTTTGATTATGTAAGTTTTTAGATTTAGTTATAATATTAGAAAATTTTGAGGATAATAATTGTGTATCATGTTTTGAAATGTTCAACTTTTTAAGTGGAGTCTCCACCTTCTAGTGGACACTTATGATAATGATAATGTGAATATTCTACATATTTTATTTAAAAATAATATGCAAGTGATATTTTGATTATAATATACATTTCTACATATTTTATATTTGATTTAAGTTGACATAAGTGAGTTGTATAAAGTTAAGATAGATCATAAGCTTCACTTTAATTTTAAATTTATATATTTTATTTTATGCAAGTGATATTTTGATTATAATATGCATTTCTACATATTTTATATTTGATTTAAGTTGATATAAATGAGTTGTATAAAGTTAAGATAGATCATAAGCTTCACTTTAATTTTTAAATTTATATATTTTATTTTAAAAGTGAGTTGTATAAAGCTAAGATAAAACATGAGCATTACTTTATTTTTCAATTTTTTTTAATAAAATAAATTATTGAGTATAAATGATAATGTACATATTTCACGTATTCGTATTATAATTAAAAGTGAGTTTGATTATGTAAGTTTTGATAATACTATAGGTAAGTGAGTTTGATTATGTAAGGTTTTATAATACTATAGATTTTTCTGGATTAAAAAGTAAGTTGTCAAAAGCTTAAAATTGATTATGTTTTCTTTCTGTTTAGTTAAGTTACACTAAGTGGAAGAAAAACATTATAACTGAGGGGAAGCTGTTCCATAGTAGCTTTCAAAGTAGTCGGTAAGCTTACAATTGATTATGTTTTATTTTTGTTTAGTTAAGTCACAGTAAGTGGAAGAAAAACATTATAACTAGAGAGGAAGATGTCCCATAGTAGCTTTCAAAGTAGTAGGTGTATTGTAATAATACATAGTAATATATTTGTAGTCGTTAATTTAAGTAAGGTAAAGGTAATAATATACTCAACAATCAAGGAAATATATACATTGTAGAAAGTTTAAAGTAAAAGGGCATGTATTCTCTTGCATGTGAGAAAAGACGTACATTATAGAAAATCATAAAGAGGCATGTAGTTGTTACATAATCAATGGAATAGGCATTAAAGAATAAGGATTTGATATCATCTTTTGATAAAGTTGGTCATAAATGATCTATCAATAAGCCCTATGATTTTCCATGAATTGGAGGGTTTTTTTTGCAACAGGGTAAAGTTAAATCTCTAGTGAGCGCATGTCCCTTGTTTGGTAGGTTTAATGTTATGGTAGGTATCAAGCAAAATGGGGTTTTAAGTGGGGCATGCAATGCAATTTGAACATTTTCCACCCTAAAAACAATGCAATTGAAGAAAAAAAATGAGGAATTACATACTCACCACATATTTGAAATGTTGTGTGGCATATGTTTCAGATCTATT
>JASDQU010820115.1:0-30329 GCA_032191745.1 Picea mariana
TCTTGAATATATTGTGATCTCCATGTGTTGATGAATCTTGTATGCACTTAATAACTCAATAAATTAGTAGTAGTTAGTGATTCCAAGAAAGAATTTGGCTTGGGTTCATTACAAAGTAAGAAGCCTAAAAGATTCTCAAGTTATGCAGCATAAATGACAAAGCTTCTAGATGAAGAACCTACCACATTTGAAGAAGCAATTCAAAAGGGACAGTGGAAAGAAGATATGACAGAAGAACACCAATCCATTATGAAAAATGATGTATGGGAAATCATACCTAGACCTAAAGAAAAATCTGTGGTAACTTCAAAATGGGTATATAAGATCAAACATGTAGCGGACAGAAGCATGGATAAATATAAAACAAGATTCGTAGCTAGAGGGTTTTCCCAGAAGGAGGGAGAATATTATGACGAAACTTTTGCTCCAGTTGCTAGATATACTTCCATTAGAGATATCATATCTCTTTCCACTTCCATGGGATGGAACTTACATCAGATGGATGTAAAGACATCTTTCGTCAATGGAGTGAAGAAGTATATATTGAAAAACCTCAAGGGTTTGAGGTACATTCCAAATACACTCATGTTTGCAAATTAAAGAAAGCCCTATATGGACTCAAGAAAGCTCCAAGGGCTTGGTATGCCAGAATGGACAGCTATCTAACAAGACTTGGTTTCTCCAAGAGTCATGTAGATCCAAAACTCTACTACAAAGTTTTGGACAATGCACCTATAATTCTACTACTATATGTTGACGATCTATTCATAACAGGTGAAGAGTCTCTCATCATCCAGTGCAAGAAGGAACTAGCTTTTGAATTTGATATGAAATATTTAGGTTGCATGCATTATTACTTGGGACTAGAAGTATGGAAGAAGCATGGTGAATTATTCCTTGGACAAGGGAAGTACACAATAAAGATCCTTTCGAAGTTTGGAATGATGGATTGTAAGTCTATGGACACTCCTATGAATACAGATATAAGAAAAGTGAAAGATCCATATTCTAATCCAGTAGATCCATCACTATATCGACAATTAATTGGGTCATTGATGTATTTGGTAAATACTCAACCAGACATTTTCTTTGATGTGAATACACTAAGCTAGTTCCAGGTGGAACTGAGACATGAGCATTGGATAGCTACAAATCATGTCTTAAGATATATTCATGGGACAATAAACTATAGTTTAAGATATACCGCATCCAGTGATATACAACTTCATGGATTCATAGACTCAGATTGGGCAGGAAGTGCAGAAGACAGAAAGAGTACTTCAGGAATGTGTTTCAGCTTGGGATCTACCATGATATCTTGGGGAAGTAGAAAACAAAAGTCTGTCACACTCAGCACAACAGAATCATAATATATCACAACATGTGAAGCATGCACAGAAGAAATATGGCTAAGGAAGTTAATCTCCGATTTATTTGATCAGATTCCAAATTCGACCATAATACATTGTGATAATCATAGTTGTATAAGATTATTAGAACATCCCTTGTTTCATGAAAGGTCGAAACATATTGAGATCAAATACTACTTTATTCGAGATAAATTCCAGGAAGTAGAGGTAAAGCTCCAATATATCCCCACAGATGAGCATACAGCAGACATCCTGACAAAGCTTCTATCCAGAATAAAGTCTGCATATTTGCGAGAGAAGATAGGGATCATGGAAATAAATCCCATAGCTGAAAGGGAAGAAATGAATCTCTAGGTTGGGAGGGAGCACTGACATATTATTGAGGACATTCAATTTCAATATTGAAAAATAGTCTAGTTTGGGCAGATTGTTTCCTGTTCGGAAAGTGGATTGAGATTTATGACGAACAGACATTTTCCAGTTCGAAAAATGGTCCAGATTATTGATGTACCATAGAAAACAAATTCCCATTGTGGTTAACATGGGGAGTGGTCTAGGGCAATCTCTCTTCTTGAGGGTTACTCAAGAAGATTGGCCCGCCTCGCTCTACAATGATTTCTCATTGTGGTTAACATGAGGAATGGTCTGTCTTGGAGGTTGGTACAAGACAGTATTTTCCTCTTGTGGTTAACAGGGGAAATGGTCTGGACAGTCATTCCTTAGGTTGGATTCATTCTCTCCAAGTTGCACTTTGTTTAGTGCCAAAGGAATGGCCCAGGGTGTGGAATGGTCTAGGCTCAGAAATTATGGACAGGAATTCCTTAGGGCAGATTCATTCTCTCCAGGTTACACTTTGTTTAGTGTCAGAGGAATGGCACGGGGTGAGGAATGGTCCAGGCTCAAAAATAAGAAAAAACATTCTTCCTTGTTTGAGAAGAATAATCCAGATAGCCCATCATTGATGTTCTACTCTGAGGGCAGATATTCTTTCAGATCTCATAGATGTGAGTGAAATATTGGCCCAGATGATTAAGTTTATTTTAACAATATTTTTTGTGAAGGTTGATATCAAATGATTGTTATGGAGACTGCTTGTCTCCAGACAGTAGAGTTATGCTACTATGGTGGATATGTTCCAATTTTTGTGACTATGTGTCACGGTTTGAGTAGTTGCGTACTACCATGGATAGACACAGTTGTGTTCTATCAATTGATATTGTACTAGTTGTCATGGAGATTATCCAGTTGGAAAATAATGACGGTGCTCATGATACTACCAGTTGAATGGTTTGTTTGTGCTCAAGACCATTATCAGTTATACCTCCCTAGCTAGGAGGGAGTGTTGATATTATGGTATCTTCGGGAGGTATGAACCTCTATTGTGACCTTTGAAAAGATTAGAACATTCTGAAAGAAAGCAAAGAAATGAAAGTAACCCTAGATGAGATGTCGACTGAAGAGAGATAATTAATATGAATTAATTAGTACCGAGAGAGAGAAGTTGGCCCAGGAAAGTCTTCCAGGAATACTATAAATACAGGGCGTCAATCTCCCATTTGACACACTCTCAGAATCGCAGAAGTCACTTGTGCACACTATAGTTTGGCAGTCTTGTGCGCAAGTCCTGGGGAAGGTGTTGCACTAGTTTTGGGTTGGACTCTCTGATAAGATTTGGTTACTTCTTGCTTGGTGCATTAGCCTTGATTGGCTATTGGATTTCTACCAGGATTCTTCTCTCTGTCAAGGTCAAGGTGCTTGAAGGGTGGCTTTGGCCTATGGTTGGGTGACAATAGAGATATTTTCAATGGTAAAATGAGCACATTCATTCATATTCTAACAGAAACACCCCTACCTCAACTTTTGATAGCTCCTGATGTTATAGACTACTTCCTCTCTCATCCATTTGCATCTGTAGCATTTCTCCCATAGATTTCATAGACATTTGCCACCTAAATTTCACCTATTTTAGAGATCAATCCATTTTGCTTTTGAATATTGAGTACCCATTCAGTCACTTGGTCCTTGTGTGCACACTTCACTACAGAAAGTCATTTCTAAAACTACGCTACATATCCCCTCTTTCATGTGCTTCGTTTTTCCTTGGATTGGTCAGTGTTATCTTTTGTATTCAATGACCCATGCATTAGCCTCTTGTTTTCTCTGTATCATCATCCATTCATCTTAAGATCTGCTGGCAGTGATTGGAAGAATTCCCTACCTTTCCAAAAATTTGATGACCATGATGTGGTGACATAAAACTGAGCAGTGTATCCCTTTATTCCTTAACTTAGAGTTTATTTCTCCCAGTTTTAAAGAAAATCCATCAAAACAGTCTATTGTTAATTCAAGGTGAGTTAGAGTAAATCCTGAGAGAGAGAAACCATTAGCCATTATCATTTCTCATTGGTCTCTGCCTTTGTTTTTTTCCTTTACCCCTCACTGCACCACAACCTTTGATCCCCTATTTATATCCATGGAGAAACCTCAAAAGAATAAATCCATTGAGAAACCTGTTGAGGTTATCAACATCAACACTCCACCTAGTAATCACACTTTCAAAAGATTGATCAGAGAGCTCAAGGAGGCTAGGAACGAGGTTGCTCCTTTGAAAGAATAAATTTTGATTGAGATAATTAAGATGAAGGAGCTCATGGATATGTATAGTAACACCTTTGATTTGGAAAAAATTTCAGCAAGAAGATCCCTGCCTCTCCATAAGAAACTTAACAACCTCTACAGGAAAAACAAAGGCTTTTAGTCTCAAAATAGAAAGTTGAAGGAATAATTGCATCATTTCAAGGATGAATTGGACCAGAGGAACTTAAATGTTCTGGTACAAGATGCAATTGAAAGAGATGAGCCAGTAGTCAAGAAGAGTACACCTGCAATCAAGAAGAGTATCCATGCAAAGGAAAAACATGCTGCCATGATAGAGGGAAGCTCTCCTACAACAAGGATGAGTGTTAGGTTGATGAAGTAGTTGGGGGATATAAGATCCATTTTTGCGGGTGGTCTCTTTTTGCAAGACTAAAGTGATCAAGGGAGTATAATTTTTCTACCTATACAGGCATCTACAGGCTCCTAGTCCATCAACTAAGTTTTTGTGCTTTTGAAGGATTGGTCTCATCACCCAGAAAAAATACATACATTCCATAGAATCATGGCACTGCAGAATCGTCTATACAGTATGTTTTTCAATTTCACTACCTTGAATACTACGAAATCTCCTAGTTGAACTTAACAGTGGCACTACCAATTATGTAGGACTGTGTCATCAATGGCGCTACCAAATCTATAGGAATATTTGATAGATGGCACTACCAAATCCGGAGAGTTTTTTTGAGCTGTGGCGCTACCGAATCTGCAGAATCTATTTCAGGAGGGGTGCTACGAAATTGCACACAGTAATTACACAAGAATGACACTACAAAATTTGCAGAGTTGTTTTGCAAAGGGCGCTACAGAACTGGCTACCTAATGCGCTAATGAATGGTGCTATGAACTGGAACCTGCAATCAATGGATTCAAATTCATGACTCCTTTGGATGGTTGATGATGTGGAGAGAAGAGAGGATCATAGGTGTCAGCATGAAGGAAGCATAAAACCCTTGGAGTGGTTGTCAACATGGTTCCTAATTTTTAGTAGTTTGTTAAGAGTTGTTAGCACAAGTGTTAGAATGGTAACTGTTTTAGAAAATCCTACGGGAGGGAGGCCAGCTCACACCTCTAGTTGTTTCCTTTCCGTTTTGGTTATAAATACACATTCTAAATGATCAGTCAATTTCGAATGGTTGAGTTGGGGCTTCTTGATTGTAATATTTTTGACTAAGTAGATTATTCTCTGGTTATGTATTGGACTTGAGAATTTTTATTAATAGAAGTCAGTTTCTCTTTATATCATCTTGTTGCCTCTTATGCTGAAGTACTCATGATTGGATGATCCATATGAGATTGTTATGGTTGTGTTATGATGAATTTTGATTATAATATTGCTATGATTTTCTTCAGTGTTCTTTAAATTTGAATTCAAGAAGTTCTTGTGTTTGAATTTTTCCTCCTTGGGCTACTTGAAGACTTGATGTCAATAGCAAACCTTTACATCTCCCTCACTAAGTCTTCCTCCTATTCACTTTTACTCCCACTCACTAACTGAATATAATCAATACCTCATTTTCTCATGCATGTTAGCCCATATTTTTGAGTTAAAACATTATTATTACGAGTCTTGTCCATTTGACCTTTAAATCACTCATTTACATTTACACATACTTTGATGGGTACTAGGATTATCCTCTTTGCAATCCAAGGGTGATTCTTAGTGCTAATAGAACTCATGACTATCTGCCTAGGAATTTTTCTAAACCTGACGGTCATGATCCGGCCAATACCGATTTTTCCGTCGATCGATGATTCATGGTGATTGCGAGGCCCCACCGTGCTCACTCTTTATCAGAGAGCTCAATCCCCGTAATATGAAAAGTACTCACCCAACTTAGTCTAATCATGGTCATTAATTTCCCACCTCGACGAGATAAATGGCGTTGGTGAATTGTGGGTCGAAACTAGAACATCCACTAATTTCACATTCGTGCTCCGCAATAATTCGCCACCTTCGATATTCGTTCACAGATCGATGGTTCATAGCAATTCCAGGGCCCAATCTATGAAATCTGGGAATTTCTCACCCGACTTTATCTAATCAAGGTCGTTGATATTCCATCCCTAACAAGATCAATGTCACTAATGAATTGTGGATCGATAACTAGCACGTCCACTAATTTTACCTTTGCACTCTACAATGACTCCCAACCATCGATCTAGTTGAGCGACTGATGTTTGATTAGTTAATTTCAGTGGGTCTTCGAGTTGATATGACGACTGTGATGGGTTGTCCTTCTGATGAACAATTCACATCCATTTCCTTTGTCAGGTTCTTGATTCATTTATGGCTCTTGTTACTCAGGGAGTTCAGGTAACTTTGACTAACGTGAAGTTTGACATTCCAGGCATCGAACTCCAGAAACTCTGAAACCATTATGAACTAGCCCCTTGCGGGCTTAGCGTAGGGTTCCTAGACCCAGGTCACATGGAACTTCAGATGACTTTCGGGCTATGAGTTCTACTCTTATCCGTGTTTTATCTAAGATCACGGGTGCAATATCAACGTCTCTCTGACTACTGGTTTGAAGGAAACACCTTCCTAATTTGCATAATCTTAAATTCTGAAACAGGGCAGTGTAAAATCTTGAGGTTACTGAGACAGTAGCACTGCCAACAGGCTTGCTTTGATTTCAGAGATTTGAGGTAGCTCCCTGGGGAAAACACCTTTGAGATTTAAACTGGAACATGCAGGAAAAGAAGAAGCATAAGTACTCATGAAACCCAACGTATATACATAATTTAACCTTTTCAATGCAGAGATCATTTACAGATAAGTAAATACATGCACACAACCATTAATTCCCATTTCAATGCATAAAGCATGGAAACACTTAACATAACTAAATAATCATGAAGCGACTGCAAGAAGGGGTGCACATTTCCACCCAACCATAGGACTAGTCACTCCTAACGGATTTACCACTAGCCACCCTCGAGCTAGAACATGATGCTTTGAGATTGAATCTCTTCTTTTGGTTCATAAATAGATAGGGACGAAGGTTACTCCCCTTCTTCTGTCTCAGTATCTATTTCACGTGATCAGAACACCCTCTTTTTCATAATTCTACCTTGAATCCCAGAGCTTCCACTCTAGTCTCTGCACTCTTCATAGATCTCCTTCCCCGACCCCCACACTTTCCTTTCTTTTCTTTTTCCAACAAGATTGTGTGTGGACCAAATTCCCAGTCCGTGGTCAGGCCTAGAATCCTTACATATGGGAAGTTTTCCCCATTCCCTCATTAACTCCTGAGGAGGTCTTCCCACCTACTACCCTAATTGTAATTCATTCCTGTGTCAAAGGGTTGTTCTAAACCTGAGAAATTAAATCCAACAAAGTACTGGTTTGGTGAAGGTTAACACAACCATTCCTAGTCCCCTCCACCATCTTTTTCATAGCATTCATGGTCTCTCTTAGCACATCCCCCTTCCAACAATCATGCAACACGTATCCATTTTCTATTAAAATAACAGAATTTACATTCATCGACCTTTCATACAAAGGTCCATCAAATCAAATGTTCAAACCTTTGATTTTTCCATAGTTCCTTGGCCAATATAGTTATATCTGGGGGAAACAATGTGTTATAATTATACAGTCTATCAATCTTCCTTTTTATCCGTGAATCACAGTAAAAAAATGGTCCACTTTTCTACGACACTCAACCCTCCTTCCTGGGAAATCACCATTTCATCCACTTTCTACAGGCACCCGAACCTCATTCTCACTTAACTTGCTCGATGAACTCCAATCTTGTTCCCTTTAGCCTAATTTCGATCAAAATCAAAATAATTCTCATATTGATTACAATCCAACATAAACCTTTTCGATGGCCACATCGGAAAGGATTTTTTTGGAATCATCTATATTAGAGTATTCCCTCTCATGAATAATTCCAAACTCTGACTCTTACACTCTGATATCCTGGGCATACATGGTATCCTTCATATTCTACGTGGTATCCAATAGGTGTCTGGGACAAAAAAATCATGCACTAAAACTGCCACATCAGTACAACCCATGTAATCATAATCTAATGACATGGCATATTAGGATTGGTTGTCAACTCTCATTACGACCCTTGCATGACCAAATAATTTCCTTGTCTTTCGGGACAATACTTTTTTTTAAGAAAAGAATATAATTTTGATACCTTATCCATTGGATTCCTAACATCTTCATAGTTTGATGGACTCTAAATTATAAAGTCTGATTACATACCTTGAATCCTTTTCAACTATCCACAATCGACACACAAATCTATGTCACGGGGAATATTTCTTCAATACCATGCCATCAAGGTATGATTGAGTCTAAGATTTCGTCACCTTCGACGATATGACTTTGATGGTCCCACCTATTATGCATGCTCCCCTATCACATCGACAGAAAAAAACTAGGCAAGATATATAATATTCCTTGATCCTTTTCTTTGGAGTGAAAATAACCCCTGAACTTTCCTGCTCCGACGCATTCAACTCCGATAGCTATATTTTTGAATTTAAGATGGTAATACAATCTACCTGCTTTGATTATCTCAATGATACTATGAAACAATATTTTATGGATGAATTGCAGGTATTACGTTATTTGTAAAATGGCTTGTCTCTTTACAATTGTCGCATTGTTTTTTCTGGATTAATTTGTGTTTTATCTTGGGTGATAAAGGACTTATGTAACATCTCATTATGGAAATTCAAAATAATATAAGACCTAAGGTATCTGTCTACTTTAAGATAACCTTTGCACCTAGAACCTCTTCTCTCCAAGTAAAGGTCTTGGTAATAGACACTACCCATCACACTGGTGAAGACCATAGCCTCGGGTACAAAGAAATATACATAATTTTTAATACTGTATATTTTTCCCCAGAAGACGAAAACCTCTAGGTATACTAGAACATTCAGAAAAGAGTCATTCATCTATTTGTTTCTCCACCGACCCTTTCCTACAACGAATCACATAAGTGGTGCTTCAAGCAATTCAACCCTAACACTGTGACCATCATAAGAAAGCATAGGAGACGAGTAGCATCCCTAAGGCTTGAAGATAGTAGTACAATGTATCACCTACACACACATGCTTTTTCTCTCAATGAGCCATTCTTGAAATGTTTCTCCCAAAGAAACAAAGGACCAACTAAACTGATCAAGCATTGGTGAGTGGAGGAGGATGGGACTCTTAAGCAGGGACAAAAGATGGTCCCAATGCAAAAATTCAAAACACCATACAAAATCTTGGTCGTTATGCTTAATTGGTTATATGGAGAGGAACAAATAACACACTTTCAAACATATTGGCTACCATTGACCGATACCATCGTTAAAATAGGACAGGTGTTCAATTGGGAAGATATCTTGGATTTCAACATATGCCTACACATTAAAATAATTCTAGGTATGAGGAAGCCCTATTTTTGTATGTCATCCTACCTGATTGATGCCATTTTTTCCACTATAAAATTTATTGATATAGGGTGGAACTGGGACTAGGATCAGCCCCATATACATGTGTACTACTCAGAATTATGGAGAATACATTATAGAAGGTATTTTTATGACATCTGTAACTTTTTCCTCACTCCTCTATATACTATACATTTTAGGTTCCCAAGGCACATAATTTCCATTGGAGCTAGGACTATGATGAAAGGGGTAGAATATTGGTACTTATGCAAATACTACTCATACAACAGGGTGTATGGCACCATTGGGGCCCCTCACCTCTTACCTTACTTTGTCCTGGATCATCTTCTAATGAGAGAAATTTCTTACTAGACCATGGGAATAGGGGTTAGCTCACTAATTTTGAGTAGTAACAAAAACCTTTATCCTGTGTTTCCAATCCACATAGGGAATTACACCATTTCTAATGGACCTCATGCAAGAAAAGAGGAAAATTCCCTACAATATCTATGCATCTTTCTAGGAGAACCAAAAGGAAAGGATCCACATGAGTGTGTAGTTAGCCACATTAGTTCCATTGGTCTCACCCATTCCAACATCCATGTGGTTGATTTCAAAGAAGACAGGTTTAAAGGATGCGTCTTCTATAAAGAGGTCCTACAAAATTTACCCAACGATGTTGCCAAATAGGAACTTGAATTTGAGAAAGAAGAAATGAAGAGGGTAACAATTTAATAGTTTCAGAGACTTCTCTATCAATAAAAGGACAATGTAAACATCAAAGAACAAGAAAATGTCAGGAAAGAAGAAGAGTTAGAACAAAAAATACTTCAAGAAGAGGAAGAGTACTAGAAAAGGAAATTCGAGGAGGAAAGAATAAAAAGAGAAATTAAAATCGAAGAAGAGATGGATGCCATCCAAAAGAAGAAAGTTGAGGAAGATTCCCAATGAATAGATAATGAGGCAGAGGATAGAAGGTTGGCTAATGAAACAGAGGCCAAACGATTATCCAAGGAGACTGAGGCTCAAAGGAAGGAAATAGAGTTGTTGAAACAAAAACAATCACAAGAATTGAGCAAGACTCCAAACACCCCATCAATTCCCAATCTAGGTATTGTAAACATACCACCACAGGATTACACTCCCCTCATTCCATCCCTAGCAATTCTTCCTTCTCTTCACAAGATCTAAATTTTGAAGGCACTATAGTAGCCATCAAAGTTTTTTATTATGATCACGGAATGAAAATCATTGAGAAGAGATCAAAAAAATGAAAAAGAGGAGAAGCCACCAAGTCCAAGTCATGTTTAGGGAGAGTCGTAGAGTGGAAGGCTGGGCCTTACTCAAAATAAAATGTTGTTCAGGTAGCCTCTTCCCTCCATGATTTTGCATGGATAAATTCCTCATCTACTCTTGAATTTAACAACACCTTAAGCATGATGAAGACCAAGATCACAGAGTTGGAAGCATAATTAAAAAATGTGGAAGATGAGCTCACTTCAAAGTTTGATAAATCCACGAAAGTGGTTGATGCTCTCAATACAAAAAAGCTAAACAAGGCATTGCAAATACAGAGAGATGAGATGAAAATTGGTTTCAAGAAAAAGATATAAAACCAATGGGACACCCATGATAGGGAACTAGAGTTTGAAAGAAAAAGGCTCAAAAAATCTATGGAATAAAACAGGGCATCGACATTCACTATGGAAATGGTCAAGGCCCAAGCATTAGACGTAAATGAGAAACTAGAATCTGAATAGAAAGAGTTCCCGAATCTGCTCAGTAATATAGAGGCTGATCGATATGATCATCTAAGGTTGTAGGACATGATGATGGAAATTCAAGGACAACATCAAGAAGAAAATGAGGCCTTTGAAAAAATTCTCAATAGGAAGGAAATTTGTGATGCACCCCCGACTACACTACCATGGTATGCAATAAAATAAAGTCTCAGAAATCAAATTTTATTTGACACTTGGAAACCTTTCTTGAAGAATATTCAAATTGAACAAGAAGCAGTAAATAACACCTACATGAATCTATGGAGTAGCTCAAATTATCTCATGAAGGAATTCATAATGCATATGTTGTCCCCCATCGATGAAGCAACACCTGCCACCACAAAGATCGATGAGGTGGAGGATAGAAATAGAGCTAGCAAGGTATGTATTGAAAGTTTAACTCGGGTTAGAAAATAATCCTTGGAATAACACTTGTTAAATCCTGCCATACTCATCATCATAACCCAACACTTTGTCAAGAGCACAACTAAGGATTTACAACAAGAGGTTTCCGCTAAAGTTTGCAATGGTGAATTAATCATTGAAAAAATTCAATCAGGCAAGCTAGAAGACATTATGAAGAATTATTCCCTCTGGGAAGAATATCAAAACCAAATGCATGAGAAGAACAATTCGTAATGACAATTTTTTGTAAATACTCCATATTTCTCACTTTTCTTCTTTATAATTTTATTTTCAATTAGGAATATGAAGAGTCATTTTGGAAAACTTCCCTGGGCCCATGATAGAACCAAGATAATGTAAATAGTCACTCCAATATTATAAAAAAGGAGGATTGTCCATAGAAAAAGGATTTTTGTTTTCGGATGGAGCGAAACAATACTATTACTACAAGTTAATTGGAACCATAAAGACTTTTTAAGATTGTGGTGTTAATGTGTATGAATGAGATTTTTTTTTTATGCATGTTTATCTCTGCGATATGTGAATGTTGGTTGTATGAACTACTTCTAAACTAATTTTCATATTCTTACAATTACCATAATTTCCACTTTAAGTGCAATGACTATATGATCAGTTAATGAATCAATTATTTGTTTCTAACTTATTGCATTGTTAAGATTTCAATGTTTCTCTCTTATATGAATTATTTATGCGAAAGTAATACAAATATTTCTAACTGCAATTATATTTTAGTTTTCTCCTGATCAGGATAGGGTAGAATAGTATAGAGAAGGATTGCATCTTAGGACCGTAGTTAATCATTTTTTAGAATTAGTTCATTAGAGTTTTAATTCATCTGAGAACCTTTGGTTCTCAGAGTCATATTTAGATAATAAATTAGTTAGATTGGTAACCAGGCCATAATATAGTCAGAAACACCATTCCAAATGAGAGTGGGTCTAATTGGGACCTACCATTGTTAGTTTTCCCTTACCTACTTGAATGGTGTTGAGCAAAAGATATGACTTTATCTTACTCAAGCATTTTCGAATCTTACTTGGCTAAGGAAAGATAGTTGGGAATATTACCCTATGTTTAAAGCCTCAAAATTTATTTCCCAATCCACAAGTATTAATTACAAGGGCTTAGGCTGATTTTTTAAATAAAAAGTTTGTTGCAAAATATAACATTTTTATATAATTTTCTGAACATATACAGATTGCAGAAAGTAGATGTGGACATCAAAAGAAAAAATACCAAGTCACATATTAACACAAATGGGACAGAATGGAAATCATTTCATTTCATTCCAAGAAATCAAAAGTATCTGTCTCTTACAAACATCATTGTGGGGGTATGGACCAAGGTCAAACTTAGAAATCCTCGATGAAAACCATACAAAAGGACTTTGACGAGAAGTAAAAACTAAACTTTAAAATCTGGATCAGCTTGCCACAGACTGCTTCACACTTGACTTTGCACAATATCCTTTATCAATCATGAAACTGAATTCATAAACATAAAATTCTAAAAATACTATCAAAGATAGTTCAACACCTCTGAAACAAGCATATGAATGATATGGTTTATCTTTGAACCTTGTTCTCTAAAATAGGACCCTGCTTTCAAAAAGAGAATTAGGCCTTTAATGAATTGAAGAATGAATGAAAACTGAACTTTCTCAATAAAACTCAAGAGAAACCTTAGTATGTTTTCTCCTTCTATTCTATCTTTATTCTTCCTTCTCATTTGGATTTTATGCATTCCAAATTAGTTGAAGTAGTTCAACTACCTCATTTAGTTAAGTTAACTAAAACTTAACTAATCTAATCTTTAGTTTAGGGGAAGTAATAATAATCATAATAATTAAGGGTCTTTTTATTAAATAATAACTAAGTAGGTGGGACCCCTTGTGACTCCCTTTTATTTCTTAACAAAATAAACATAATTAGAAAACCAATTAAACACATGCATCCTTGTGGCTCCCATAATTATTTGCACAATTTGAAATTTAAATATTAGAAATATTTCAAATTATATCCAAAACATGTAAATATCCACAATATCCTCAAAAATAGTTTATTTTCCAAAACTTTCTACAGTCCACTGTCCTCAATAAATCAGTTATAACACATAAATCAAAATCCATATTTTCCACTTTGAGAGGCAATTATTCCTTTGTCATTGTTTTCCCCTTTGGACTTCCCAGAAATAGCCTTAGGTTGAGTGGAACCTTGGGGGCTTGATCTCACTAATGACATAGGAGCAGTCGTCCCTCAAGTGCATATGAGAGGACACTGACTTGGCTGAGTCACTTGAAGGAGAGGAGGGAGCAGCAACAAATTTACCTTTGCCATGCACATGGTGAGCCTCGGTTTTGAGTTGTTTGCTTACATCAGAGGACTATACAGGTGAGTGTGCAAGGGAAATTTGAACATTTGGGTTTATAGGTGGAGGAGGAGGAGGTAATGACAAGTTTAGCCAGCCACAATGGTGAAATAATGTTGGGTGAACAATCTCCTGCCATCCATCATTCTCAGGAAATTCAGGTTGCAAAGATACATGGGGAGGAACATGAATACCAAGAACATTTTGGGGTTGGAAGGGAGGCATCTCTGGTCTAGGATGGACTATCCCTTTTCCAGTCCAATTGAAAAACCTATCTTGAAAAATCTAGTTCAATTCATGAGGATCAACATCGAAGTGTATTGAGAATCTGGGCCTTCTAGGCCCTCTGTTCCAGTTACCTCTACCCCTATTGTTTCTTCCATGACTGTCTCTGATGAAGAAGCTCATCCTGTATGCAACAATTATTAGAAACTAGCTCTTAACATACCATACATGACATTCTCTTTATATGAAACAAATTTTGGCTCAAAAATTAACATAAGATCCATGCAATCAAATCCATAAAATTTATTTAATAATTTCCAAATGAGCAGGGGGTGAAATAAGGTTCATGGGATATTTGGGGGGATTGTAATAAGCGAAAAAGTGATATCATGATAGGGAGTAAGAACATGATTATTTCTCGACAATTCATTAAATAACTGACTATGCAAGCAACACCAAAATATATTAGTTGCCATCTATCTCTGTGTCATTTTTTATCACTGTCATACAAAGTTTTAATTTTATTTTAGTGAACAGGGCGTGTGAAAATGAATTTGGGATCGTGAGGGGGTTATAATGAGAGAAAAAAATTGAGAAAATGAGATACGGATACTATTCATAAAATAAATTAAATCAACCAACAATCATAACTTTGTTTCAATTTCAATCCAAAAAGCATCCACTTCCAAGACCCACAACATTTAATTGTTTCTCAATTGCATACAGATTGCTTGTTGTCTTTAATAAAGAAAAACAATTCAATTGCCCAGAATTCTTCAATTTTATCAATCTGTGCATCCTATACGATAACTATGCAAATCATTTCCAATTCCACAGTAACAACATAACCATTTGAGCCATAGTCCTGCATGCTCTAATGTTGATCTCTCCTTTTTTTTTAAACAATAGAATATGCACAGTGATTCCAAATATCCATATCCAACGTTCAATTCTTGAAATCACATAATAATAGACCCATCATTAATCACCAACAGTCACATTTTCAACACTGGCTGACACGGTCCACTGTCATCAAACAATAATCGGGCTCGATTTAATCACACACAGGTCATTGACAATGTAATTGACACAATCTTGAATTTGGACAAAACCCAAAGCATGTTTAATGAATCAAACATACACACAGGTCCTCAACAATATAATCATCGATATCAATATTGATTCGACAACAACACTTAACAAAAAACATGTAGCTCTGAACCTGAGATCCACATTCATCAAACATATACAAACTTCCTTCCAAAAGAAACGCTCAATAAAAGACAGAGCCAAATGATGCACAGAGAGAACATAACCAAACCATATACAGGTGTCTCTTTTAAACTTTGACAAAATCATGATCATGCTAAGATTTATTACAGTGATGAGTGGAAATACCACAATCGACCAAACGGAAATATATCGGAATGTAAGTCACCCATAAAAATTATTCATAGAGAGAAAATACAGAGACTCGATCCAGAAATGGTCTTGAAGTCAGAGAGCCCACGTTCTCTTGAAAAAAAATACCACAGTCATTTAACTGGTAACCAAAATCTTGATAGACCCCAGAAGGTGCCCGAGGAAAATTCAATCAATTCGGGCTCAATAGAACCAAGTCGGGTTATTTATAATTTTATTGCAGAGAGGTAATGAAAGTCTGCTTGACCTTTGAAAACACAGAGGGCCCATAATATTTTTACCTCCTAAATAATTTACCATCGAGAAGCAACCACAGGTAAACAAATATAGTCTTGGAAGAACAGAGAGTCGTGCTCTTTTGAAAACACCATAGTTATTTGAACTTATAACCCCGATATATTGATAGATCCATAGAGAGAATTCCTGAGTAGAAACAAGGCAATTCAAGCTTAACAACCCAGGCACAAATAGATGCCTTCTAAAACTTTATTGAAGAGAGGAAACGAGGGTTGATTTAAACAATAAAGAATCCTCGAAAACACAGAGATACCATGTCTCTTCCAACACCCAAGAGGTCTATAACCTTCGAAAAACAATTGAAAGTGAGGCTTCAAAACATAACAGCCATCCATTATAGAAGAGACAAGAGGATCAAATGTAAAACTTTTGTGAAAAGAATTCCATAGCACAACTCGTATACATTCGATACATACACATGCTACCCTTTAATATTATGGTGAAATAAAGACTGGACTATGGAATTATTTTGGTGATAATAACAGTAGGAGAATACATAACAAACAATAGCTCAGGGCTTATCCAAAAAGAACCACACCATTGTCGACAGTTTCATTGCAACCTGGATAAAAAATCACAACAAAGACTGAGATAAAAAAGGGGTAAAAGCAATTGATACCCAGACTGGTGGTAAAACCCCACAAAATGAAACTCAGATCTCATTGCACCATTGTTATCATTCCCACAGAGAATCATCATAAACCCCAAACTGACCGTCATTTCAATAACCAATGTGCATATTTTATAAATCAATAACACCCATTACATTCCTTCAAAATACCAACACTTCACAGTAATCATAGAGAACATCATAGACACAATATCGACACTCAGTCGAAAACTCATGAAAAACACATAACCCATGCAATCCTGAGCCTCCATTTGATTCATAATACAGAGAGACCATCATGGATGGAAAGGAAAGAGCCATACCTATGAAAAAATGATTCAATGAAGAGTTGGTTGAGATTTCCCCTTCCAAAACCTGAAATCGCAGAGCTTCCACAACCAACAAAGCCAAAATTCAACTATCGCTAGGGTGACAGGCTCAAGGGTGGTTTGGAGTGATGTGCAATAAATGTACGTTGCTTCCTCACTTGGCCCTATTCAATTCTACATACTAGCTAGTCCATCAACCATTAAATTCAAACATATAACCATTGCATATATTCAATGCCATATCCATTGCATAGTGCGCCACCCGAAACATGTCATAACTTTAATAACAACCATATGTTAACATTATCATATGTGCTTCCCATATCAACCTTTAACAAAGCGCATAGTATAACAGCTAGGTCCATCACTTTGTAACTATTATATATACATTCAAGGTTCATTTATAATCTTTTAAGCATGGCCTTAGGACTTATCCATAGTTTATTTACCTTTTTGTTTTGAGCTAGCTCCCAAATCATCATACTATCTTTTGCATAAAATCATGTCTAGATTATTAATCAATGTTATAACATAACATGACACCTGTAAAAAAATAATCCTCATATTCATAGAATTTCCTTGTATTGCAAGTGAACATCAACATCATTTAGCAACAATGCATCAACCAACCATTTTTCATATCAAATGAAACCAAAAATGTATTATCAATTGTATAAGACTTTGTAGGAAACCTCATAATAGCAACAAAATATAAGTGTAGCACATCCATCCTATCTCCTCTAGTCTACAAGGGGGTCCCACATACTAGTTAATTATTATTATCGTAAATAAATAATAGATCTTAGCAATTCTTTGCGGGCAAAATTCATCATTGTGATTTTAATCCTCAACAAATGGGTCATTCTAGCCCGTCAACATTATCTTTTGAATCACTCGAGGGGTATAGGGAAGTCGGTGATGGAGTGTACTATTAAGGTACTCCATTATATAAATTCACCGGTTCAAAATATTGTCTTACCTTGTGTGTCGCATATGGGGCATTGTGGGCACACTTGGAGATTATATTGTTAGCAGTCAATGTTGACAGGATATTTCCCCGATGACTTTGGGTTAAATCATGGAAAAGAAAGACTGTACTAAGAATACTAAAATCTTCCCTGACTGACAAGTATACAAAATTGAAAGAATAACTTATTTGGCTATGAGAAAGTAGGTAAATAAGAGAGGATAAAGAGTGCACCTTAAGTCTCTCATTTGATGTTGATCCCTGCTCCTCCTTCTCGAAGAGTTCTTGATCCTTTGTCGGAACCAGCTTGTAAAATGGAACAGATACAAGCGCTACTACGAGGTAGTTATATGATCAAACAATATACATGTCATATACTATATTTCAAGAAAACATGATAATAAAAGACACACAATGTTGCATTGAATACACAATTTGTAGGGAAAACAATATCTTCTATTAGCACCAAATAAAGAGGTCAATTACAACCTAACTCGCTTTTGGTACTTCTTCGGAGCCAACTTCCCAGGTTCTTCCATGAGCCCTTCAAGCATCAACTCAACCACAATACTCTTCCTTGGATATCCCAAATAGGGATAAGGATACACCCTATGGATTTATATATAGAAAAGAGGCTCTAGAAAAGGAGTTTCCATATTGAGGAATGTTACTTAGAGGATAATAGGGATAGGGAGGCTTGCGAGATCGTAGCAGCATAACCTTCCACCAAAAGAATTGCCCATGTCTTATCCCTCAATGGTTATTTTATATCTTCCCCAAGAAGTTGGGGGAGTTGGAATCCATTTTGTATGGGCATGGGGGCATTGGGAAATGATCCCAACCGAAAAACCCACCCGAAAACTTAGAATTATTTTATATTTTCCATTTTTGAGGGCATCCGCAAGTTGTAAACAAGGAATTCACAAATATATGTGCTTTACATCAAATTAGCCCATGGATATGTGCAAAATACATGTTTTTTAGATGATTTGCATGAGGTAAGTTTGGGATTTTGTCTATCAAGCCAAGGGAAGGGTTAGGCCATGCACAAATGTATAGATGTGGCATTTTGTGCTATAACAGATGCCCCCTAATGTGTGAGGTCAGAAGGGAAAAATGATGGAAAAAATAAATTATAAACCCTGAGAGGAGAGGATGCATTGAAGTAACCCATGAAGGTCCCCAAATAACTGATCCAAGAACAAAAACCATCAACAGATGTCAAATAAGAGTATTTTCTTCCCAAGTCGGGCATACCCATGCTCAGGAATGACGTAAGTAGGGTTGTCAAAATCAAGTACACTATGGACCCATGGCATATATGTAGTATATCTATAGTCCATAGCCACAAATATTACATAGTGGATCTATGTAATATAAATGAAGTAGCAAGCATGGCCACATAAAATACACAATGGATCCATTTTATAGCAACATTTGCCTCACCCTATGCAAACTTGCACAGAGGGCCTTTTTCCATTTCCCTATGCAAACTTGAAGTCCCTTTTTTCAAACCCCAGAGATAAAAACATTATTTTTCCACATATACGCACCCTACCTATAGTACAACATGCATATACACAATTTGCACCACTATAACGCACGTACATTGGTATTTGTGCCCAAAATTAAAAAATGGTGTCAGCTTTCCATGTCACATCACGAGAAACATGATCCTTGACCTTCCATATATTGGAAACATTCTGAATCGACCCTTCAGTTCCAGTTGAAGGCTACAAATGGGCCAAATACGAGCTATGAAAGAGAGGAGAAGAATTCAACTTTGAGAGAAAAGTTACTCTAGAGAAATCGTTCACTTCATATTCAGTGTTCATCCCTTTGTCCTTTTAAGTCTGAACACATTGTTCAATCCCCAAGCTCTTACCTACATGATTGAGAACCTCATTGTCTCTCTTATATGAGCTTGCCTTTGGTGGAGGATTGAAGTGGTGGAGGCCCAGCTGGAAGGGACTTAGTTTCTCAGTTTTGAACTGTGCCGACACAAAAGTTTTTAATTCATTCACTTATGTTGATTACATTTTAATAGAAATACTCTTTTCTTGTCCAATTAATATCTTGCAAATATTTGAATTGTCATTCCATGGGATTATTTGTTATGAATGTTGATGGATTATTCTATTAAATGTGATAACATTATATGTTATCACCATATGCTTGTGTTTCTTGGTTGTTGAGGACAAGTTGCAGGTGTATTACTTTGAGTCAAGTGCTCAATGGTGGACTTCATCGAACGTCTGGATGAGGTAAGCCTTTTATCTTGTCTTCTAGAATATTTGTTTATATAGAATATCTGAGATTAGAGTTGATTTCTGTAGTCATTTCTGTCTGTTTTGGTTTACCCCTAGCCAAAAAGAGATTTTCCTCATAACAGAATTGGCGACCATATTGGGGAGAAAATCTTCTTTTTCGAGGTTTGGAGTGTTTTTCTCCTTATATTTCTCTCGTTTATATTGAGTTTCTGCTTGACAGCCTCTGTTCATTCTGAGTCTGATTTTCTTAGCCTTCTCCTTATCTTGACTGTGTTTTAACACATATACACGGGTTTTTTGCTTGATAGTAGCATACATACGCGTGTTGTCCTTCTGCAAGAAGCGTATATACATGCTTTTCTCTTGAACAGTCGCGTACATCACCCTTTGTTTCTTCGTTGATGGGTTTGATGGTTTTTGGGTAGATTTTGATGATTGATGAGTCTTCTTGGGTCTCTGTTATGACTGTTAAGTGTCTGTGGAAAGACAGGAAACCTTTCTTTGGTTGAATTTTTGGGTGGTGCCTTTCTCATCATCCTTTTCATTTGATTGTCCTTGCATATTGGGCTGGGTGTTTTGCTTCTTGATATCCTACTTGTTTTGTCTTTGTTTACATACAGTAGATTTGTTATATCAAACTATTGTTTGGTCCTTGCATTTCCATTCTCTTATATTGAAAATAAAAAAATATTAGGCATTTTACATTGTTGGCATTTTGATCTTTTGAGTCCTTATCATTGATCTTAGTACATGTAAAGAAAGGTTGCATTTTACTTAGAATTGCAAAACTAAATTGAGAATTTCATTTTGAAAAGCATATCATTTATTGGGAATTGAAGTTAGGACTTTGCATTGTATTCGTATTCATTTATTTTACTTGTTGAGTCATAACATCACTAGTTTCATGAACTCACCTTTTTGAGTAAGAAAGGTCACTAAAAGTAATGCTATAATTTAAAATTGATTAGTAATGATTTTATTTTTCTAGGGTGCACAAATTAGCTTAGGATTTAGAGCCTTGGAATAGGATTTTGTGAGTAATCTTCTCCAATTCTATTGAATCAACATATGTGTTTGACTAAGGGAGTGGAGAAATACATTGTATAATCGGTAATATCAGGAGGCCCCAATTACACCGGATTTAAGCACGAGGTCATGTGAGGTTGGTTGAAGGGATATCCCCCTGATACCTTCTTAGCATCAGATATATTTCTAGGGATCTATTCATATATGGGTATCTTTCTAGTACCCTTACCTCTATGAGAGGCGATGCTTTCAAGGTTTCACCCTTTGTTACCCTACCCATACGGTGGACCTGACTTACTATTGTTCACCTCTGCATCAGTTATATCGTGGTTGCTTAGTTTCTTGACTTAGGTACCACATAGGTTACTTGCACACGTTATTCTACAAGTACCCTAGATCAGATAAGGGTCGGACAACCCACATCCTTTATGGAGGATTACCTCTCCGGGGGGATTTGACCGACCAGTTGTTAAACTAATGAGGGGCCTTATAACTGATTCTATACCTCTGATATTTAGCAAAGGAGTCTCAGGCCCCTATTGGGAGAGACATACCTACTTTAGAGAGGGAGGTCCCTTTCAATCACTTTATCTTGTTTGTGTGCATATTGGTCATTTGACTATTTTTGGTGTGCTCTTTTATTATTAGTTGACCTTATGATTTTATACCATGCCTCGAATGGTCATTATCATGGATAGTGGAGGTCCTTTGACGCCCTCATTTATCGCTACCTCCCCCATGACATTCACTCATTTCATGGGGATGAATCTATCCTCTTTTTCATAATGATTTGCAAAATTATGATACTCAATCCATTCCTTGGGTCTCTAATCATTTTCCTATCGATATGCCAAAAATGCCTTCACCCTTTCCATCCTCTCCCTTTCCTACTTATATGAATCCTAGTTTTGGATTTGGGGGAATGATGGCTTCGCTAGCTACATCTTCATTTGATAAGAGTCGTGTCCCTCAACCAACTCTCACTGTGGGAAGTTGGAATCTCCCTTCTTACGGATCCAATCATGGCTTCATCATTCCAGGATCCAGTGCTCAAATTGGTGGTTATTCTACTTATTACACCCCATCCATGTATCCTTCGCATGCTATGTCAGTTCCCACGAACACTCTACCAATGGAGGGTCCCCATATGTCCTATGGTATTTCGTACAAAGGGAATCAATTTTATGGTATGACCTACCCTCTTCATGGAACTCCCTCACATGGGGAAAACATATATCCTCACTTGACTAATCCTTATCACACTTTTGTCTCTCTGTAGACATCTTCTTCAGTGATGATGCCCATGAAAACCTCTATGGATCAATTAGGTTGAGGATACTACCTTTCCGGATAGGAACATGGTGTAAACCAAGACCCCTCCTGGCCTGCAATGTCTCAAACTAGTATTTCCCAGGACCTTGGTCTCAAATTCCACAACTTACCACCGCCTCTAGTCCAGTCCCTACAAGTCACACTAGAATTCCATCACCGACCTCTGCTAGTCATGTTGGGGATTGGTCAACAACCTCTGCATACCATTTTGAAGACTCACAACCAGCTACTGCAAGTTATGTTGGGGGCATCACTCTAGTCACCATGAGTCATCCTGACATCACATCTCCAACCTCTATGCATCATGTGGGGGATGAACCACCAGCCTCTTCTATTCACGTTGAGAGCATGTCTCTAGCCCTTTTGAATGACGTTGGGGGCATTCATACAATTGAGAAGTTTAGACATGTAAGACATAATCCCAATTTTATTTGTAGGATTTTTGAAGGATATCACCTTACTCATTTGTGTCCTCCTACTGTTGAGATACCGGAAGTGTGGTCCTCACCTAGGGGCCCTTTGGGTTCTGAGTCGTCTTTGGTTTCCCAACACTTTGTTTCTCCTTTGATTGACACTGCATTCATGTTGATGCAATCATCACCTAACCCAACTTATATTTTTTAGGGTGGTGTGTCTAATGGCCTTGTTTTCACACATTCTATTCAACCAACGGTTGAATAATTGATTGTACTGATGCAATCTTCAGTGATTCCAACTCTTCTTTTGGAGGGTGATGCGTCCTTCAACCATGTCATTATCATTTCCAATACTGCACCTTCTGAATAAGAGAGAGTTTTACTCTCCCCGAGTACTCTGCCTCCAAGTCTTGGAGAGGTTCCCTTTGACTAGGATGGTCTTGTGGGGTATCCAACACCTCCTCCTATACCTTTTCAAGTAAGAGACATTATATGATATATCATGGAGAGGGTAACCTCCTCTAGCACTTTATCCTCCTCGACTTGGAGAGATTTGGGTTTTCCCAAGATTGTGTCAGGCATTCGTAAGTTGTTGACCTTTCACATAAATCCTTCATGGGAGCCTTGGCCTCCCCCATGACATGCCACCTAGAAACCCCCCAACTAGTCTGATTTAAGCTCTTTTGTGACTCATTTTAAAAAATCTAAAATATTGTCGAGTGAATTTTTTTCTTTCACACTCGTAAATTGGATTTGAAAGGACGTCTATTTGGTGAACGTTTATCCCTTTTTCAAACCAAGTAGACTAAGATTATGAAAAAAGGACATTTTTTGGCATTAATTGGTAATTGCATCTCATTCCCTTGCTTGCAGTATTGAGCCTATTTTCGGTTCTTGCTTTTGCGTTACAAACCTCTCACCTCAGCAGTTTGCATCCTCAACCAAGCAGAGCCTTGTTTATATCCTTTGCAGCTTGAAACCCTATACCCAGAAGGAAACATTCCCCTGAGTGTCCATCTCTCGCATGCACCTCCTTCCATTGGGCATAGGTATGTTCCATTGTTGGAACTAGTTTTTCTTACTTATGACACTCATTTCCTCCTCTATATCATAGCATTCATTTGACTATGAAAAAAAAAAAAGACAGGCGGGAAGGGAATATTATCTTATATTGGAAGCATGTGTGTCGCCTCTGAACAGAGCACAAAATTTTTGAGTCCACTTGTCATTAAAATTTTGGTTTTATCATGACCTTAGGAATCTGAGGTCATTATAGAGATTTTACTCCTCTGACTGGTTACTCTTCCAGACCCTATGGAGATTTTGATTGATGCCTCCTGCATCTCAAAGTTTCATCATTGATTCTATGCCACCAAAGTCTTCCATATGTCTCGTTCTCTTGTTCAAAGGATTTCTATCAACCCGTGTTGGACATTCCTCAAAAATATTGACTTTGCATGTCGTTCATACCCTCAGTGCGTCTTAGAATCACATGAATTTGTAGTCCTATTTCTCACCTTGGTCCTACTTTCCTCATTGATAGGTAACCTTGAACCCAACAGTCGACATTTCATCATTGGTTGTTAACTGGGTGGTTCCCCTTGTGTTCGACGAAAAGACATATATTCACACTTTGGGATTCATGCAATGTCTTGGATTCCATTAGCCCTATTGGTGGTTTCCTCACCTTTTTCAACAGTTTTCCTTATTGGGTTTTATTCAGAGGGTCTTTCCCATTTATCACTTGCATCTGACACATGTGAAAGACGCACAAGGTTGTTGGTTCTTGAACATGTTCTTCGTCTGATTTCCTCCAAATCATCAAAATCCTACTTTGTACATTGTGATTAATGATGAGAGATGCCTTAATTATCTCCTTTCAGTGCGTCTCCTTCCATCGACTTCAACTCATCTATTCTGGAGATGAGACCTAGAGTCCTATGAGTACCTAGAGGCTTGCAGTCATTAGTGGCAAGTTCTCTCGCCATCGACAATTGGGAATACATCAATGTGTCCTTATTGATGGATTATTCAAGTGCTTGACCCCGACACCTCTATTTACACTTGTAAGAATGTACTCGGTCCCTTGATACCTACTTTCATCATCGGTAGGTTGTCTCATGTCTGTTAAAACATAATGGTATACCTCAATGACTGGTAATCAAACGAAGTCTCATTGTGATCAACCTCAACTCCTTTATTCACATGATGTAGACTTTCACCTTTGGCGTATTGTGTAGAAGACTTGAGGACATCAGTTCATAGTCACATCTTTCCTGATTGGTTGCTACATTTCATTAGACCAGTACCTATGTGACTTGATGATCATGAGAGATCAAATTGTACTCCATTGTATACAAATATCTTTACATTGATTTTAAGACTGGTTTTACTGGGCCTTGTTCGTGACTATGACATCCTTTGGCATGTATCCACCTTTTTATTTCATATTCCATGGACAGTTGTTTGGTATAATTTCACATGGATCTACAGTGTAATTCAAATTGGCAGCCATGTGTGCAAAGTCAGTATAGATTGTAATAATCTCATGAGAAACTAGTTCTTCCAGCTAGGACTTATAATGTATTTCATCCATCACAGATACTCCTCTGACCTCACACATTAGGGGGCATTTTTTATAGAAAGATTTGCCTCACCCTATGAAAAGTTGCATAGAGGGCCTTTTTCCATTTCCCTATGCACACTTGAAGTCCATTTTTGCAAATGCTAGAGCTAAGAACATTATTATTCCACATATACGCACCCGACCTATAGTACAACATGCGTATATGCAGGTTGCACCACTACAAACTGTGTACATCGGGGTTTGTGCCAAAAATTAAAAAATGGTGTCAGGTGTCCATGTCACGTCATGAGATCCATGTTCCTTGACCTTCCATATACTGTAAACATTCTGAATCGACCCTTCAGTTCCACTTGAAGGCTACAAATGGGCCAAATACGAGCTATGGAAGAGAGGAGAAGAATTCAACTTTGAGAGAAAAGTTACTCTGCAGAAATTATTCACTTCATATTGAGTCTACATCCTTTTGTCATTTTAAGTATGAACACATTGTTCAGCCTCCAAGCTCTTCCCTACATGATTGAGAACCTCATTGTCTCTCTTATATGAGATTGCCTTCGGTGGAGGATCGAAGTGGTGGAGGCCTAACTGGAAGGGACTTAGTTTCTCGGTTCCGAACCATGCTGACATGGAAGTTTGTAATTCATTCACTTCTCTTGATTACATTTTAATAGAAATACTTGTTTCTCATCCAATTAATATCTTGCAAATATTTGAATTGTTATTCCATTGGTGTATTTGTTATGAATGTTGATGGATTATGCTCTTGAATGTGCTAACATTATATATTATCACCATATGCTTGTGTTTCTTAGTTGTTGAGGACAAGTTGCAGGTGCATTTATTTGATTCAAGTGCTCAATAGTGGACTTCATCAAACATATGTACAAGGTAAGAATTTTATCTTGTCTTGCTATCGTATTTGTTTATATAGCATATCTAATATTAGAGTTGATTTCTGCAGTCATTTATGTCTATTGTGGTTTATCCCTAGCCATAGAGAGATTTCCCTCGTAACAATCCATGTCAAAGTAGATCATAGCCATGAACAGATACATAGTGGAGCTATGTCTCAAAATCAATAGCAAAGGATATATGGGACCAAATGGAGAGAAAAAGTTGATCCTCTGCAAGTATCAATGTCCATGAGGTGGCACCATATGGGTCAAGAAGGAGCACAAAAGAGGTGGTTCTCGTACTTCACCTGAATTCTTCACTATGATCTTTCATGGTAAAAGTCTATACTATGTGAATAAATGATTCAAGGTCGAACATAGTAAGACATTGTTTAATTATCGGTCAATGATGTATACCGTTAACAAACATGAGACAACCCACTAATGATGATAATGGGTGTCAAGGTACCATGGTACAATCTAACAAGTGTGAATGGATGAGTTGGTGTTAAACACCTGATAGAATCTATCAAGCAGGGTAAATTTATGTATTCCCACTTTCAATAGCGAAGGAACCTTCCACTAATGACTACAAGCCCTAAGGTACAAACATAACTCTATATTTCTATCCTAGAGCAAGAAGTGTCGAAGTCGATGGGAAGAGATCCGCTGGAAGGAAGGCATCGAGGCATCCTCCATCATCCATCATGAGAGGTGGAAAAGTCCAAATATTTGAAAGAGATAGGATGAAGAGACAGATACTTGTGACGATGAGATTGACTTGACTAACTCAGGAAGGTTGACTTTCAAGTTCAAGAACTATCTTCATAATGGATGACTCAAGTTGAAACATTCCCTTGAATAGAAGCATGACACATTATGACTTAGGAAGCATGGACTATAAAAAAGGATACATTTTTGATATAGGAGGCATCAACAAATTATCCCTATAGTTGGAAGAATAACTGATCGGGGGAGATAAAAATCAAAACGAGAAAAAGTCTCTTAAAGTCATACTAGACCCAAAATGATGAGATGTTGACTCAAGATTGTAATTTGTTCAAGGAAAACAAAATTTCTCCCAACAAAAGAGATGAATTCTTCCCCCCTTCCTTTTGTTTTTATTTTTTTATTTTTTTGTCTTTTTAATATTATAAAAACCTAAAAAAGAATAAAAGAATGTTATATTACAGTGGAGGAAATGAGTGTCACAGGAAAGAAAACTAGTTCCAAAGCACAAGGAATAGACCTATTCTCAATGGAAGGAAAACATGTGTAGGATAAGGACACTCAGGGAATGTTTCCTCTAGGGATGTGGTGTCGAGTCACAAAGGCATAAATTGCAAGGCTGGGAACTGGTAGGAATACACAAGAAATGGGTTTGACAACAACATACTGAAGCAAACACTAGGACTAAAAGTGTCAGAAGTCCATATGAAATGCAGATACAACTCAATGTTAGGAAGTAAACCTCCCATGGTAGTATTTTTTCATAATTTTAGTCTCCAGAGCCTGAAAAAGAATAAAATAATACCAAGGAGAAGTATTCTAGCAATACTAGACCAAAGTATTATTTTTTCATACATAGTTAGTTTGGTCTGAAAAATGGTTGAACTTATACCGAAAATATGTCTCTTCAAATCCATTTTACGAGTGTGACACAAACAATATCACTCAACCATATTTTCATATTTAAGGAGTATGAATAGATCTTAACTATGGAATCCCTCCTCCTTTTTCTTAAATTTAGTCTCCTGAGCCCAAAAAAGTATAAAACACAACTGAGGAGAACTATTCTAGTACATAGACTAGATCATACCTTTTTCATATTTAGTCCATTTAGTATGAAAAAGGGGAAACTTGTGTTGAATAGACGTTCCTTCAAGGCCATTTAACGAGCATAAAAGGAACAAGGTCACTCGATAATATTTTCAATTTTAAGGAGTATGAAAAGAGATTAGATATGGCCTTCTTGATGTCGTTATTAGCAACATATAAGGGAGGGAGTCCCATATGTAATAGCTAGAATAAGAGTGAGTAAGATGCATGAAGTTCGAACAAAAACTCATGGTGAGACTAACTAGGACTCCCGAGTCTAAGGAACAATCTTGCAACATGAGCGCCATAATACAAGGGGATTCTAAATCAAAGCGTCCATGGAAGTTAGGCACTACCATCAATAAAATGATGATTTTGAGAAAAAAATAAGGTTTCATTGCTTGTTAATGGGGTTGAACCTATGTTTAAGAGACAATGGAAATTGATAATGGAAAAGCTAAGATGAATGCACCCTGCCCTAAATTCCAGTTATGAGAATATTTTTTTTTTGTTTGTTAATTTGGTCGAACCTCTTGGCATCGGGATTAACCTGTGGCTTGAGAAACCACGACTCAGGGGCATCTAAGCCGTCAAAATAACCCGGGGATCGCACCCGGCCTGAGCCACACCAACCCTTAACATGGTTGGATTTTTTGTCCCCGCAGGTTTCGAACCGGTGACTTTAACATCACAGAGTGGCTTAACAACACACTCCGTCACCGACTGTCCTACACCTAGGGGACCAGTTATGAGAATATTACCTTCCTAGAGCCTTGTAAAATTCTTAGCCAATTGATGGGAAGAAACCAAAAATGTCCAAAGTGTAGCCTAAGACCTGCAAAACAACCAAAAAACTACAAGAGACTCACCATTAGTTGAAAATTTAGAAAACATATCAAACTATAGGAAGTGGGTTTTTACAATTTTAATAAATATTGGTTTATTTACCCATTTACCAAGACATTTTTACCATTTTACCCAAAAAACAACCAAATTGATCAAAACCCTTGAAATTCCAAATGAAAATTCATGGATCTTGGAGCAACAAAACCTCTTGACACCCAGACCAATTAAGTATCTTCACCCTACCTGGCCTTTCCTTTCATTATTTACTTATTTTAATAAAAAATTGGGGCTTAAGCCTCTCTTTTTCAACTTGTCCCTATGTATTCATGGGCTTCCTTAAGGAAACCCGCAAATATCCGCAACTGGTGAAAACACCAGTCGCGAATATCCACGCATGAAAAAGAAAAACTAACTCAAAAAAATGTTGGGAATTGGGCAAGATGTTTGTTCACTGGAGAGAACATGAATATGAAGAGGTGGAATGAGTAGTATTCGATGATGACGATGAAAAACAATCCCTTCATGCATGTGGCATGAACAATTGTTTTCAAAGTTGTGGCATGAGGGCCCAAAGGAGATTGTTGAATCTCTTTATTGACTACTGGCACCCTTATGCTGAGGCATTTATACTCGCTAGGAAATATCTGACTATCACCGTGGAAGAAATTTACTTCATTACAGGTTTTTCCAGGAGAGAGGAAGTGCCAAACTTCCAAACTCATGGAGGAGGTGGGCGGAGTGTTAATGACTACATAAATAATCATTGCAATGCCAACAATGAGAAAAGTGGATATCAAGTTCCTATTAAACATATTACCAAATTGAGTCTCTGAGTCATCATCTACACTATGATTCGGATTGTGGGATCCAACTCTTTGCACTTGGAATCGCGGGAACAAATGCAACATGGGGTTGAATGCTTAAGACCCATGATGTATGATTGGACTATGACAATGCTCAACTGCATGAAATCACAACTCACTGATTGCAAGCTTGGGAAGACTAATAAATTTTTCATTGAAAATGTCCTATGCACTTTCTTCTTTGAGTGTGTTCCTATGATGAGCTCAAGAACACTTGCGACCATGGCTAGCCATGGTCTGATGGACCGAGATGATAACTCAAATAGGAGGTGGAAAAATGTCCAATACCTATGATGATGACTTATTTAGTTGGTGGGAGTGGGGAAATCCATTTATTGAGGACTACCCGTATGTCGGAATCAACTTCATAGACGATATGGATGTCAACATCTTTCCAGAGGTTGAGCCACAGGACACAGG
>JASDQU010820116.1:4457-34308 GCA_032191745.1 Picea mariana
GGGGGGGGGGGTAAGCATGCGATTTCCCGACCACTTAATTGATGTGTTCTCCGTTTATTATCTCTACACTTTATTCTCACCTTTACCTCAGTATGCATTTCGCCCCACCTCAAGCTGTGCCTCGTCACTTGTTTATACCTCTGCGTTGTTGAACCTCTGCGCGTGGTGTTGAATCCTCGACGTTTTGGCAGAGGTTACCCCCCCTCATTTTTCACCCTTAAACCTCTGCGTGTTAGAGCTGGGTTGCCTGCGCGTTTGGGGAGGAATACCCATGCGTTCACCTTAGTGTTGCCTTCGCCCTGCTTGTTCCTTACACCTGTGCATTCGCTGCTGGGACAGAAGTTAGATACACCTGTGTGCTTTGCTGTCAAGACGGAGATTCCCTTACACCCTTCTGTGTTGCTGAAACACGGGACAGAGTTAAACCTCGGCCTTCCCATATCTTGTATCGGATCTCTATTACTCTTAACCATGGCGTAGTTACCGAGCGTGTTGATACTCAACACAACGCTCCCCTGTCTGGCACACATTTTTATTTCCGTTTTTATTTATTCTCGTTGCCAGTAGAGGTGATTGTGTATTTTGATCTGAGGATTCCACGTAATTGTCATGATGCCAAGCGTCCTTCCCTCATTCTCTCTGCAACCGCGGGATCATTTTTTCCCTTGATTTCGAATTCTCTGACAATGCACCTTCAAGATGGGCTCGATTACCGGCCTGTACTCTTATCCGTGAGTTTCTTGCTGTAGAAGTTTTTAATTTAGAGGCTTAGTGGTCGGGTCGCATATTTACAAGCTTTTATTGCTTCAAGAAAATGTTAATGTGATGCCTTGTTTAATGTTAAAACCAATGTCGTGGTAATGTTTAGTTTCAACTTATTATTGCCACATGGAACTGTTAAAGTAATGAAATGTCAATATTAATGCTGAGGTTTAGGGTAATGAATAAATTTCAAGGTTACTGTATGAGCGGCTAATAAAATGTTCTTTCACCCAAAAGGGTACTTTAGTTCCATTATTTAGTACTGCCCCTTTTCTTCATTTCATTAAATAATAATATACTGTAGTTTAGCATTACCATTATGATTATGGTGAACCAACACTGTACTGGCGCTATCATAGTATAAGACCTTATTATTGCAGAATGGATGGAGGATTGAATTTTATAGAACCCTTGGTAGACGTCCTCATATGTTAGGAAGTGGTTAAAGTTTTCAAGGATTGCTATACTAGGGCAATAAAGTACTTTTACAAATTATAATAATTTATTATTATTATCACTAGGGGATAAGGAATTGTGTAATTATTGTTGAGAGGTACAAAATATGGTACTTGGAATATTGTTATATATATATGCCCATAATTGTTGGTTATTGATTATAAAATACATCAGTGATAACAATAATAGTATGGTAAGACCAATTGATGTAGATTAAAGTACTTTTACAAATTATAATAATTTATTATTATTATCACTAGGGGATAAGGAATTGTGTAATTATTGTTAAGAGGTACAAAATATGGTACTTGGAATATTGTTATATATATATGCCCATAATTGTTGGTTATTGATTATAAAATAGATCAGTGATAACAATAATAGTATGGTAAGACCAATTGATGTAGATTAAAGTACTTTTACAAATTATAATAATTTATTATTATTGTCACTAGGGGATAAGGAATTGTGTAATTATTGTTAAGAGGTTCAAAATATGGTACTTGGAATATTGTTATATATATATATATGCTCATAATTGTTGATTATTGATTATAAAATAGATCAGTGATAACAATAATAGTATGGTAAGACTAATTGATGTAGATAGTATTATGATGGCACTGCAGTTTATAATGGTATCATAAATTGTCATATGGCTAATTTAGAAGGTTCCTTCATGATTTTAGACAATTAGACATATTGGGTGTGTAAGGAAGATTATTAAGGTAAACAAGGGTCTGTTGATAAAGGTATAATCGTTCTTACAGTTAAATTGTTAAATAAATTAGTTACCAGATTAAACTATGATTTAAAGGTTGCCAGAAGTGATTGTAAGTCATGGCAGTTAGGATGTTGACCTTGATAAACTAGACTTGATCATAGCGAGTATTTGTAATCTATATTTTAAAGTTTAAACCCAATTGAAGGTCAGACTTGATGCACCATTGGTCTTCGCTTGTTCATTGATTAAAAGTACACCTCCCATGCATTACCGGAATGAGTAAATTAATGAGTTATTATTGTTTTACGGTCGCCAACTGCCTTAATGTGGATGACCTGGTTGACTGAAATCTTGATGGGAGGGTTTATCTTTGGCTGGTAGGCGTGGTCTGCTTGTGTCGGGCGGGTTGTAGACACCTCCTTGTAGCCCTTGTAAAAATACTGTATGTGTGATTATTCTTGTGTAAATAATCTTGTGCCGTATCAAGAGTCTCGGGCCCTTTAAAGGCAGGGTTTCCACTCTTGCGATACACCTGACAGAGTTACTAGTTTCTGCCTGAGTAGACGGCCAGGAGCCTATCTGACCTTCTCTCTCTCCGGAGCAGAGAACTAAGATTAAACGCCCTGCTTTCCTGTGCAGAAATAGTACAATCCACTTCTATGGATTCTTCCTTGTGTTCGTACCGTGCATAACCCAGTGATCGTTTTTGCTTGCAGTCGCCTGCTGTGCGCCTTAAGCCTTCTGGTTGTGTTCATCGTGGTTGCGTCTTGTCGGTCGTCGGGTGGTGACGTAGAGTGAAGTATGTATGTTCCTTTTCCACGCACACACACATCTCAAACAAAAAATAAAATAAAATTTGCACCTGTTAAGGAGTTGTTGTAGTAACGAGGAGGTTCGTTACAGTACTCTTGGCTCCATGATGAGCTTTGATACAAAGGCTATTTGTATTTAAGTAAACAATCGAAGCTTAAATCCACGGTACTTTCTGAGCTTCATGATACACCCACAGCGGGGCACTCCGGGTTCACCAAAACCTATGACAGGGTCAAACGTTCTTTTTTCTGAGATGGTATGAAACATGACATTCGTAATTTTGTCGCTGAATGTGATGTGTGTCAACGCAACAAGGGAGAAACAATCAAATCTCTGGGCACACTACAACCACTTCCGATTCCACCTGCTATTTGGAAGGATATCTCTATGGATTTTATTGTAGGCTTACCCAAATCGGGAAATAAATCAATCATCATGGTGGTTGTTGATCTCCTTTCCAAGTATGCTCATTTATGTTCTCTTCAACACCTATTTACAACATCCACTGTGGCTCAAATTTTCATGGATTAGGTCTTCAAGCTTCATGGCATGCCACACTCTATTGTTTCTGATCGCGACCCAACTTTCACAAGCAATTTTTGGTAAGAACTATTCAAGCTACAAGGCACCCAATTTCATCTCAACACAACTTATCATCCCTTGACTGATGGTCAAACGAAAGTTGTCAACAAGTGTTTGGAAACATATTTGAGGTATTTTTCCTTGGAAAAGAAAAATTAGTGGGCTCAATGGTTACCCCTGGCTGAATGGTGGTACAACACTTCATACCATACAGCTACATGCATGACTCCTTTTGAAGCGGTATATGGACAGATGCCACCTTCAATTTTCTCATACTCACCTGGTGTCTCAAAGGTCTAGGTGGTTGACCAAACACTTACAGTTCGAGAGGCTATTCTCCGTACGCTCAAAGAGAATTTGGTCATGGCACAAAATCGCATGAAGAAACAAGCAGATCAAGGTCGCTCTGAAAGTCAATTTGTAGAAGGGGATCAGGTGTTTCTTCAACTACAACCTTACAAGAAAAATTCCCTCAAGGCTGAGCATTGTCAGAAGCCAACTCCCAAATTTTATGGTCCTTATACGTTCTCAAGCGTGTGGGACAAGTAGCCTATCAGTTAGCTTTGCCCAGTCATTCGAAGCTACATCATGTTTTTCATGTTTCATGCTTAAAGAAGGTGATTGGAACTAAGTTCCAAATTCAAACCAACCTTCCCAAGTAAGCCGAAGAAGGATCCATTTGGCTACAACCACAAGTAGTTTTGGACCAGCGTGAGCATCACCTGCATCAGAGAACCATCAAGGAAGTGTTAGTCCAGTGGAAAGATACAACTCCAGTAGATGCCACTTGGGAACCAACTACCATTCTGCAGCAATTTCCACATCTCAAGCCTTGAGGACAAGGTTGTTTTTAAGGGGGAGGACATGTTAGGGTCCTAACCCGCACATAGGTAGAACAATATATTCGGATGTAATAAAGGTCAATATTAATAAGGCCTTGTAATAAAATAGAATAAGTCGAATGTAAGAAGACCTAATAGAAGCTTCCACTTCTAGAAGGATCTTCCTCTATATGCTTCTTTTGATAGACATATTTAGTATAAATAGGAGTCGAGGGTATGAGAACCCTAGCTTGGATACTATTGTAATAGAGTTCTGCTCAACTAGAGGTTTCCCCCTCGAAGAGGCCCATGAACATTGATTTCAGAATCAAAGTGCTATTTCTGTTGTTATTCTTATATCATTCCAGTGCTATTGTGGTTATTTTTCTGGTTATATTACTATTATTATGCCATTTCTAGCATTTTATTTCTGTTCTGCATACTTTTTATATCTGGTATATTACATCTATTCACACATTGGGATTCGTGCAGTGTCTTGGATGTCATTAGCCTTATTGGTGGTTTCCTCGCCTTTGTCAGCAATTTTTCATCATTGGCTGCTATTCAGAAGGCCTTTTTCATGTACCGCTTGCACTTGGTACATGCGAAAGACACACATGGTCGTTGGTTTGTGAACTTGTTCTTCGTTCGATTTCCACCAAATCATGAAGCTCCTACTTTGTACCTTGTGCTGACTTATGAGAGATACCTTAATGCTCTCCTTTTAGCAGGTCTCTTTCCATCGACATCAACCCATTTATTCTGGAAACGAGGCCTAGAGTCTTATGAGTACCTTGAGTCTTGCAGTCATTAGTGGTAGGCTCTCTCGCCATCGACAGTTGGGAATACATCAATGTCTCATGATCGATGGATTCTTCAGGTGTTCGACACTGACTCCTCTATTCATACTTGTAAGAATGTATTCGGTGCCTTGATACCTACTCTCATTATCGGTAGGTTGTCTCGCATTTGTTAACAATATACCTCAATGATTGATAATCAAACGATGTCTCATTATGTTCAACCTCAACTACTTTATTCACATGATGTAGAATTGCACCCTTGGCGGATAGTGTAGAAGACTTGAAGACATCACTATGTGGCCACAGCTTTCCTGAGCTGTTGCTTCCTTTTCATCGGACCAATACCTATATGACTTCAGTGATCATGGGAGATCAGATTTTACTCCATGGTATACATATATCTTCAGTTTGCTTTTGAGACTGGTTCTATCGGGCCTTGTTCATGACTATGAGAGCTTTTGGCATGTAACAACAGTTGTATTTGCCTATTCATGGCCACAGACACTTGTTTGGTATATGTTCCACATGGACCTGTAGTGTATTTTTGGCAGCCATGTATGCAAAGTCAATACATAATGTAATGAGCAATTTAGTTCATCCAGCTGGTTCTCTACCACTCCACTTCTGGGTTATTTATAATGTATTTCGGCCATCGCAGATTCTCCTCTGATCTCACACATTAGGGGGCATCTGTTAGAGCAAGATTTGCCTCACCCTATGCAATCTTGCAGAGAGGGCCTTCTTCCATTCTCCCATGCAAACTTACTTTCCCTGATTGATAAATCCAAAGACAAAAATAAATAATTTTCCACTTGTATGCACCTTGCAAGCTATACATCAAGTGTATACACTGATTGCTCCACTACAACCCACGTACATCGGGATTTGTGCCAGAAAATCAAAATTAAATGTCGGTTTTCCATGTCACGACAGGAGATCTCTAATCCTTGGCCTTCCATATACTGGAAACGTTTCGACTCGGCCATTCAGTTGCATTTTGAAGGCTATAAAGAAGCCAATTCCGAGCTATGGAAAAGGAGAGAGAATTCAAATTTGAGAGCAAAGTTACTCTGGAGAAATTATTACTTCATTATTGAGTCTGCATCCCTTTGTCCTTTAAGTCTGAACACAGTGTTCAACCCCCAAGCTCTTCCCTTATTGATGGAGAACCCCTTTGTCTCCCTTATGTGAGCTTGCCTTTGGTGGAGGATTGAAGTGGTGGAGGCCCAGTTGGAAGGAACTCAGTTTCTTAGTTCCGAACCATGTCGACACGGAAGTCTGTAATGTTTTCACTTCTGGTGATCATTTATTAATAGAAATATTCCTTTCCCGTCCAATTGATATCTTGCAAATATATGTATTATGATCCATGGGCATGTTTGTTTTGTATATTAATGGATTATGCTATCTAATGTGCTAACCTTTTATATTATCACTACATGCTTGCTCTACTTGTTTGTTGATAACTTGTTGCAGGTATAAAGCTTTGGGTCGAAGTGCTCAACAGTGGACATCATCAAACGTTTGGACGAGGTAGGCCTCTTTCTTACCTCTCTTGCGCATTAGTTTATATAGCATATGCTGGAATTGAGTCAATTTCTACAGTCATGCTTGTTTGTTGTGGTTCACCCTATCCATAGAGAGATTTTCCTCGTAACAAGTAGTTCTACATTAACTAGTAGCCATACTATGATTGACAGTAGACTAGCATTCCAAGTACTTTAGCTCATGGCCTATTTACAAAACTAACCCAAAAACTTAGTTGTTCTGAAATACATAAACAATTACGGAGGGACATTGTCATGAATTTGCTACCCCTCAATAGAATGAGGGGACCCTATTTCCTCTACTTCCTTGGGGGTGAGTTGTCATCCTCATGTATCCTCTTCCCACATCTGAATGTTGTGTATTGATAGAACCTTGATTATTATAAGCTAGAGATGGGGACCCATTATGTTGCAGGGGGATCATATTGTGCAATTGTTGGCATTCTTCCTCCAAATTGTCCTTTCTTTGTTGTTGCAAGTGAATAAGATTCATGATGTTGGCCACATTCTCCACATTAACTCACTCAATCTCAGTAAAATTTTTTGAAAGACCGTGTAGAGCATTGTTATTTTCCTGATTGAATTCCTAGCGCCCACGAAGGATTTTCTTTACCTCTTTATAGTTCAGATTCTCCATCTCCTCAAATGCGAGCCTTTGCACCAAATCTCTTGCCAGTGGTCCAAAACCCTCTAAAACACTTAGGAATAAAACAATAACAGATGAACCCAAACAACAATACCTCAATAACCCCACACCGATTCTAGTTTTGGTGAAAAATAGAGCTGTAATACTGTAATCTTCAAATGGACCAACAAATTGAAAGAACTCACCAAAACCTAGAGGATTCTTGGTGATGACAAGGGATGTTACCAGCATGGAGGGCACCAAGACATGATGAAATGCCTCCCACAATAACTGACAAACTTGAAGAATTAAAGCTTGAGCAAGCGCTTCCCTCAGTAGAACAAGACTGAATGAGTTTCCTAGGTCGCCATCCCACATTTCAAAGAGAGCTTGCACATTTGGCATTGATATCCTACCTTCCCACTACCTCGATTCATATATGTGAGCGACTACTTCCAGCTACCTCCCATACCTTGACGTGTATTTTCACTACTTGCCATTGATGCAATGTGATGGATCGAAATCATGAACTAACGTATGGGGGAGGGTCAAATGAACCTATTTTTTAACATCGTTCCAAGGCTAAGGAATGTGGCCACCTTATCCCAGTAATCAACCTGATCATTAAGCTCTCGCTTGATGTGAAAGAAGGATATGTTGTCAAACCATGAGACTAAGTTGATAATTCTCCAAAAAAGTGAGCTCAAAGAATTGTTTTTCGACATATTTTGATTGATCATTGCTTCTATCATCATCATCGAGTGTCCAAAAACCAGAATTTGCCATGTACATGCCCATCCAAAGCAAGTACATCTCGACTAGATTGTTGGATAAATTTCCTAGCCCCCAAGCATAGAAAGCTCTCCTATTATCTCTAAGATCGTATAAAATCCCCCAACACCTAGAACTTCTACTTTGACCTTAAATCTTTATTTGTTTAATTCCATTATTTTCATCATATCTTGGCATGTATCACCTTTTGTTGCATTGCTTTACACACTTTTTACAAGCTTTGACTTTAAAATTGATTCACTTAATTCCATTATTTTCATCATATGTGGGCATGAATCACCTTTTATTGCATTCTTTTACAACATTTGATCTTAAAACCTTATTTGCTTAATTCTATTATTTTCATTATATCTTAACACTCATCACCCTTTATTGTATTGTTTTTCAACTTTTGACTTAAAAAAATATTAATTAAAATACTTTTTTTACTAAACATAATTTATTTAATATTTATGATATAATAATAAAAACAAATCAACCATTTTCATTTAAAATGAATAATTACTATTATTATTATTATTATTATTTATATATATTATAAATGTTAATATAAATATTGAAAAATATAAATAAATTTGAATTTCACCTTAAAATAATAATAAAAGAAAACATATCTTACACTTCATGAGAATCTAAAAGAATATTTTATTTTAAATTATGTAAATTTAATAAAGAAACATCTTAAAATGTAATTACAATCTAAAATAATAATTTATTTTAAATTATGCAAATTTAGCATTCTCTAAATATTCTAAATTTTGATTTTTTTTTACGATTCATAACATAGATATGGAAGAAATCACAATTCTTTGAATAATAATAAAAAAAAATACTCAAATTCTTAGAGGTCAAGTTGATCTAATAAAAAATGTATTTCCTGAATGTAATTCCTGGTCATTTTTGACTAGTTAGGATGTGGAAATGTCTAAAAAAGTCTCACTACAAAGAAACTTAAAAATATGTTAGAATTCAAAGTGGTATACAATTTACTATGTATAAAATATAAAGGGTGGGATGATCATATTAACAAAATATTATTTTTAGTTTCCTCTCTTTTTTAGGTTGGGTAGAAATTTGAAACTAAACTCTGCTCAACTCAAATTTACATATCGATAGACGTGTAGAAATTTGAAACTAATGTCACTAAAAATAATAATAAAACTAAATCTTTCAAACTCAAATTTATATATCTAGAAACATAGAAAAGTAAACGGAACTCCAAAGAAATATACAACTTGAAAATCATACAAATTTCAAACCCAGATTTATATATTTAAAAATATAAAAAAGCAGATGGAATTTCAAAGAAATATGTAACTCAAAAATCATACAAATCCACAAGTTACATCACAAAATAGGAAAAATATATTTTTTTAAACTAATTTCACAATTTATTTATTTTTTTAAGTGAAAATTTACTCAAAATTATATTAAAAATATAATTTTCTTTACATACTATCATCTAAGAGTTATTATCTTCATCTTGAGACATGTGACCATAATTGTTGTCCAGGCAAAAAAAAAGAAAACATAACAATAAACTTCACTAAAAATGCTTCAAAAGACAGTACAAACTATAATCAACCAAAGCTACTATCTAAAATAGTAACTGAAAGTCACCTGAAAAGTCTCCAAAATACTAATATAAGCCAAAAAGGAAAGAGGTATCTTGGCTATGAAATTAGTAAATATTCAGGTGCTTTCACTAGTGTGTTCCGCCCGATTCCCACTTTCACAAAATACTAATATAAGCCAAAAAGGAAAGAGGTATCTTGGCTATGAAATTAGTAAATATTCAGGTGCTTTCACTAGTGTGTTCCGCCTGGTTCTCACTGATAGAATGTTATCCCTTCAGGAGCTAAGAGAGCTTCTTTGGATAGCTTGTCGACTTCTTTATTTTTTACATAGATCTTTTGTGCGCTTCTTCCATTCCTCAATGTAGTAGGGATCCAGCTTAGCCTTGTCATTAAGCCACTCTATAATCACTTTTGAATCTCCTAAAACTTGAAGCCTTTGAATAGTTAGATGGTTGACTATAGTTAGGGCAGCCCATATACCCATTAATTATGCCTTTATATTTGAACCTTAACATTTAAAATATATCTATAAACCAGATTATCACTTGTTTTAATGACTTCTCTCGCTCCACAAAAAAATTTACAATTACTTATCATTTCTCAACTCTGACATTTTGAAAACAATTTAGTCACCAATGATGAACATTTCTTCACTGTGCAAAATTTGGAAACAACTTGGTCACAATAATGAACATGAAAAACAACATGTAATTGCAAAATAGCACACTTTTATAATTACACGATGTCAGTAATGATTGAGTTAATGAAAGTGAGGAATTTTAGCTTATTTTTACTATGTTTTAAATAGGAAAAAATAAAATTTTAGATACTAAGAGATTTGTAAATGTAAATTTGAAAATTAGAAAAATAAAAAAGTTTAACAATTATAATTTTGAAATTATATTATGTTATTAATGTATATTTTAGCTTATTTTTATGTTTACAGGAAAATTTTGGAAATAAAACTTTAGTTATTAAGAGATTTGTAAATGTAAATTTGAAAATTAGAAAAAAAATTTAAACAATTATAATTTTAAAATTATATTATGTTATTGATGTATATTGATAAAAGAAAAAGCTATTTTAAATTTTTATAGTTATGGATACAATTGGATAAAATTATCAAACACTTTGATAAAGTAAATAGAACACCAAAGATATTTCGCATTTATAAAACAAAATTTTAACTAAGGACATATTACTTTCACTTTGGTAAAGTAAATAGAACACCAAAGGCTTTTTGCATGGTTGACCAAATATCCATTTTCATTTAGTTAAATTTATTTCAATATTTCATTTGAAAGTATATTTTTGTTATCATTTTTTGTGGAAAAAAATAAAAATAATATATTATAAATTAAGAAATCTATTTTATAAAATAACTTAAACATAAATATATTATATAATTTGATAATTATATATTTAGATATAAAAAATAATTATATGATATTAAAAATAAGTTATTTAGATATATTTGGTCTTATAATTGATATTAATTTTAAATAATTTTTAATTATTAAATAATTATTATTCACATTTAATAATTATAAATGTATAGATTGTGATTATAAAACTATATTTGCAATGTCAATATGCTGAAGTGATATTGATGTAGAGTAAATTTTGAGGAGACTTGATAAACATTATGCCTTTATTGTACCATCCTTTGGTCATTCCAATAATAAATTGGTATTGCTCATTCCAATAATAAATTGGTATCAATTGGTAGTGGTATATATTAATTTAGGTTATTGCAACATGCCTAAATCATTTTTTAGGTATTAATATATTGGTAGTGGTATATATCAACTTAGGTTATTGCAGCATTTCTAATTAGTTGTTTTGAGGTACTACCTAACACACTTAGATAGGGATTGAAGGCAACATATGATACACTTATTTGAATGTTGGTTAGATATCAATTTTTTTATCTTCAAACATTATGGCATAAATGCTATAAATGTTGGACATAATAAATTGGTATTGGTCATTCCAATAATAAATTGGTACCATATTGGTAGTGGTATATATCAATTTAGGTTATTGCAACATGCCTAAATCATTTTTTTGAGGTATTAATATATTGGTAGTGGCAGCATGTCTAACTAGTTGTTTTGAGGTACTACCTAACACACTTAGATAGGGATTGAAGGCAACATATGATACACTTATTTGAATGTTGGTTAGACATCAATTTTTTTATCTTCAAACATTAGGGGATAAATGTTATAAATGTTGGACATATTAGTATTCATGATGATAAATTATATTAGAATGTTATGTTCATAATGTTCAAATTGTTTTATAAAAAAAAAGTGTTTTGATTCAAGCTTGATAGCCTAGTTCAAAGAAAACATTATTAAAAAAAGGAAAAATGCTTAGACACCCAAGCTTCTCAACCTAGTCCAAAGAAAATAATGAAATATAGAAAAAAATTTCTTAGAAAAAAACAAATAATAGGTATTAAAGTTTTCAAAATTTAACTTTAAGTAATTAAACAAATACTAAGATTTTGTGCAAGTTGATAAAACTAAAATATCATTATCAAATTATCTCCTCATATATCCATAATTTATTTCCAAAAAGGTCAATAATGTGAATGATCTCATTGCTAGAAGAAACTCCTTTGAAAATGAGGAGCTTAACTTCTGAATGGATTTTTGAGATAGAGTGAATGATTTCATTGCTAGAAGAAACTCCTTTCAAAATGAAGAGCTTAACTCTTCAATGGACTGATGAGATAGAGTGGCGTGCCTACTGTACTTAATATTTTTTGCAACTTTATGTGCTCTTTACTTATGGCCTTACGAATGAGTAAGAATGATTGATAAAAAATAATTGTTTTCATTATATTAAATTGTTACGAAATTATGGTAGATTTGGATATGAAAAGGACTTGCTTGTCAATTGGATTTAATTGGGATGATTAAGAGGAGAAGATGGTATCCTCCCTAACCAGGTTTAAATCCTACATGTGACATGTTTGTTCCTTGTGGGCGCATCGGAATGGCAAGGTACCAACGATATCAGTCTCCTTGAAGTGCTGAAGGGTGGGATGAGATGTTTCCAAACATTTTAAAGTTTGATGGGTTAGCTCGAGTGATTATGTGCTTTGAGCTTCATGCAAAAAGTCTCAAGGTCGATCCCCAATGCTAGTTACCTCTGTTGTCTGCCTCACTCAATGTCCCTACCCGATCATACAACGTAATTAGTAACGGCGAGATTATATTGAGTACCACCCATAAAATGCAAGGAAGTTCCCTAGAGTTCCCAATGAAATTCTCCTTGAAACAAAAAAAAGACTTGGTTAAACTATATATTATAATCATATTTTCACTCTATTTTTACTAAATTATTATACATAATATATAAGGGGACTAAGTTTGGTGAGCATTGGGGGTGGCACTCGACTGTTTTTTTAGAACTTGCTTGTCTTACACTGTTTCCCTTATCCCAAACTCGCTGTTACTCTCGTAGAGTTGTTTTTTCGTGCCTTGTGCCTTTCACTGGTCACACCCTCCTTTTTCGTTTCCCTGTTCCCAAGTGGGTGGGGTTTCTAGTTTCCTTTTTACTGGTACTTGTAAAGGAGAGCGTTAGTCTCATGGGATCACAGACCTTACAGATACTTCTTCTTGGACCAAGTGCATGTCAGCTACTGTAGTGATAGTTTGACTGGCATTTGGTGGACTTAAACGGATAATGTCTCCATTAAAGATATGGAACACAAGGTAAAGACTCTTATGAGCCCGGATGACGAGGAAACCTGGAGGAGAGTGGGGATTTTCAACAAAGTGGACAAGATGCAGAAGGGGCCTTTGGGCTACAAACCTATCACAAACAAGTCTATTAACTATACCGATCTTCTTTGTAGTCCTTCTCATCTTACTCTACAAAGCTCCACTTCTTTAGAGCCTGTTCCCCCTCCCTCAGATGGTATTTGGGCAAGTACACAGTTGACCTTTGTGCTTCCAGGTCCATCAAACTTTTCTTCTTCTCAGCGGGGACACATGGAACCATGTGCTCAGGTCCAGTCTGCCTCTTTCCGTCGAAAGTTGTGGAAATCCAACAAGAAGGCCAAGCGCTTGGTATTAGGAAATGACATGGTCTTAGAAGATACCTGCAGAATGACACTCTGTTCTCTCGTAGGTCGGATATCTTATAAATCTCTGAGTAAAGGTTCTCTCGAGGATTAGATAAAACACCAATGGGTTCCTCTCCTTGGTTACTACCCTGAGGTTATCTATCTAACCAAAGGCTATCTCGATTTTATCTGCAAAACCCCTGAGGACGCTACCCTCCTACTGAGCTCGCTGTGGGTATTTGGGAGAAGTAGTCTTATGCTAAAATGATGGAGAATAGATTTCAACCCTGATACAAATTACTTCTAGTTCAGACATCTCTGGGTACTCCTACCGGGTCTCCCACTGTATTTGTGGAATGAAGGAGCCTTATGGGCCATTGGTGATTCTTTGGGGAGATTCATTGCACTAGACTCCAAGTTACTTAATTCCCCGGTGCGAAAAATGGGTAGAGTTCTTGTGGAGATGGACATCTTCAGTGGTTTGCCGGAAACCATAGAGATAGATTAGAGAGGATGAAGGATCTCTCATCCACTGAATTATCTTGGGTTTCCCTTTCGTTGCAGCCTGTGCCACCTTACGGGTCACCTTTGTCGGGACTGTAAGGGGAAGGATATGGAGGACTTATCTGAAGATTTTGAACTATAGAGGAGTCCTCCAGCTTATACAGACGCTGATGCTTCTTTGAATTTCTTGCTAGAAACTTTTGGAGTCTCTTCCTCTCCTCAGCTTGAGCCTGAATCTAGCCTAACTGGTAAGTTACAAGCTCTTTGTCCTCTTTTGTTTATTTCCCTGTCATGTGAGGAGAAGGCGGCCTTAAATAATGCGGAATGGTTATTGGCTAACACACTCTCGAAGACTACCAAACCTGGGCCGGATGCCTCATCATTTGAACCCTCTCTTTCGAATATTTCCTCTTCCTCCTCTCTTAACCCTTCTGTTGCTGCTCCTCTTCCCAGTTTACCTTCCCTGATTCCCCAACCTGAAGCCGCCCTGCAGACACCTCTTTCTCGACATCTGATTCCCTCCCTTCCAACCATTTTTGAAGATGCTCCATCATGCAGATTTCTTTCTACGATGCACCAACCTGAAGTCTTCTTGCAACCACCACCTCCTCTGTGTCATCTGAGTCCTTCCCTTCCTCCCTTTTCTGTTAGTAAACCCTGACCCTCTGACTCCTCCTTGGACGACGTGGTCAGACTCCCAACGATTCTGACAAGCTACAGAGAGTCAGAGGAGGATGACTCTAGTCCTTCTGCAGTCCTCGATTCGCTTTTACCTAGCTTTAATGTGACTTGTGACCCTGATCTGCTACCCATCTCCCTTGGAAAGAAAATCGTAGGCATTAAAATGGATATTGGATCTTCCTCCTCTCAGACTCTAGGCAAGGGGGGTAAGGCCTTTACATGGTCACAGGGTTTAGCCTCTGAACTCTCACCTATCAAAATGAGAATCTCTCGAAAGAAACATGCGAGTTCTAGTAATAAAGCAGATGACAGTGTTCCTACTTCCCCGGATACTGGGGCCTTAGAACAATGAAGGCCTTGGTAAGGGCAAAGTAATGTTATTACTCTCCTTGAACATTCAAGGGATTGGAGGCACCCTCAAAGCTACCTCGGTTCGTAGATTGCTGGATCGTACTAGGTCAGACATTGTTTTTTTACAAGAGACTCTTTCAGATGAACAAAAAGCGAGAGATGTTTTGCTCCAACTTCGTCCTTCTTGGCCTGCGACTACTGCAAACTCTTTAGGAACTTCTGGTAGTTATATTTCATCCAAAAAGGAGTTGGCACTCCTAAATATTTATGGGCTGTGTAAAGATCGTAAGCTCTTCCGGAGTTCAGTAGCAAACAACAATATCCTTTCTACCCTGAATCTTATCATTGCCGGTGACCTGAACTTCATCTTGTCCTCAGACGAAAACTGGGGTGGTTCCTTTGTTCCTGGTTCAAATGAGGTTTTTTTTAGAGACTTACTCACTTCCTTGAAGCTGGTCGATCTTAAGCCGACCAAGCTGGTCCCTACATGGCACAACGGTCACACTGGTCAACATGCTATTGCTAGAAGGCTCGATAGATGCTTAGTATCTGAAGGTACCTTGTCCACTGTGGGCCTTTCAAGATCTTGGGTGGAATATCCCTACATCTCAGATCACGCTCCTATACTTATTCAACTAGAGAACTCTCCCTTGTACAAGGCATTTCTATTCAATTTTAATGCACATTGGCTGCAGGAGTCTGAATTTGAAAATCCGATCCATTTAATATGGAAGGACCCCCGATTCCTGGTGGAGGGTAATAAACAGTTGCGGCTAGTTTGGAAACTCAAAGAGCTCAATATTCAAACAAAAAATTGTCTAAAAGAAGTAAAATCACATGAAAGATTATCATTGGAAAACTGGGAATTAGAAATCGAGTAACTTTTATTTAAAACAATTGAGGGTCCCTTATCTTTGGAGGACGATAGGTATCTCCGTGTGCTGAAAACAAACAAGAACAAATTTCTTCTCGGGGAGGAGGAGGCTTGGAGAATCCGTAGCAGGGTTACTTGGATAAAAAGTGGAGACTCTAATACTAAATTCTTTCACAAAATGGAAAGCTTCAACATGAACCAGAAGCATGTGTGGGAATTAATATCTGGCAATGGAGACAAACTAATCGGGTAGAAGGAGATTAAAGAGGAGGCTGTTAACTATTTTAATTTTTTTTTTAAAGACAAATATATAACTAACTACTCTGAGCTAGTTAGGATTTCCAACCTCTATCCTAGGATGGTGAATGAGGATGAAGCTGAAATTCTCTTTAAACCTGTTACTCTGGAGGAAATAAAATCTGTTCTAGAAAAAATTTAAAAAAGAAAGAAGCCGAGGACCTGATGGGTGGACAACTGAGTTCTTTATCTTTTTCTTCGATCTTGTGGGAGATGATCTTCTCGAGATGGTGGAGGACTCGAGGAGAAAAGGCCAACTTTGTGGAGGTCTTAGTTCCACTTTTCCGGCCCTTATTCCGAAGGTAAACAAGCCGGTCTCCTTCGATGACTATCGACCAATCTCCTTATACAATCTAATTTATAAGGTGATCTAAAAAATCCTTGCAAATAAGATAAAGCCGATTCTGTCAAAGTGTCTATCTTCAGAACATCTGGGGTTCCCGAAGGGTAGACGGATTCAAGACACTATTGGTTTGACCCATGAAACCCTCCACAATATAAAAAAAAAGAATATCAAATCTCTAGTTTTGAAATTAGATCTCAAAAAATCCGATGACAGCATAGACTGGGAGTACTTAAGGCTGATATTATTCACAATAGGCTTCGGGGTGAAGCTAACGGACTGGATAATGTGTTGCGTAACTAGTGCCAGCTTTGTAGTTTTAATCAACGGAGAGGCGACAGATTACTTCAAGAGTTGGAGGGGCTTCGTCAGGGATGCCCATTATCCCCGTATCTGTTCATTTTGATTATGGAAGGGTTCAGCCTGATGTTATCCAGAGGCAACAATGATCATAGTATTTATGGTATAAAGGTAACAAAGCATTTGAAAATTATCCATTTAATGTTTGTTGACGATGTTCTTGTAATGTCCAAGGCAGATCCGTTGGAGTGGAAATGGATATTAGACATTCTTCAATCTTATTGTTTTGTTTCAGGTCTCTGCATAAATTCGTCAAAAAATACAGTCCACTACTGGGGGCTTGAGGATCTGGAGCTTAATCAATTAAAAGCCATCTTACCATTTACCTTTGCTGATTTAAACTCTGGTTTCAAGTACTTATGCTACTATCTAAAGCCGGGAGCTGCAAAAGCTGAAGATTGGGGTTGGTTGGTGGCAAAGATCAAAAAGAAAATTGAGCTTTGGTGTAATCAATGGCTATCGATCGGAGGTAGATTAATCCTGATCAATACAATACCGGAGAGTCAATCGGTCTTTTGGATGTTTATGGAGGTGATTCCTAAATCTGTTTTAACTAGAATCCGACAATTATTGTGTGTTCCTATGGAGTGGCTAGAAGGCAACGCATCACTTCCATCTCTGTAGATGGGATCTCCTGGCAAGACCAAAATGCTGTGGGAGATGGGGGCTCAGAAATCTTGTTACTTTCAACTCTGCTTTACTGGCAAACACATTTTGGAGGGCGCTCACTGTCTATAGCATTTGGCACAAAATTCTTTTGTATAGCTCCGTAAGTCAGCCCACCAACAGCAGAGGACGTCAAGCTTTTGGAGTGGCTTGACCAAGAATCTATTCGTGTTATTGCACTGGCTTCGTTGGAGCCTTGTTTCTGGAAACTCGATTTCATTAGGCAAGGATAAAATCACCATTCTGGAGGATAGTTCGCTACTCTCATACTCTCTGCGATCTCACTTGTTGAATAAACACATAACAGTCCTAGCTCAGGCGAGAGATACCGATAGTGGATCTCCCTCTCCCGATCGGTGGCGTACCAGTGTTTCCTTGGGTCTCATTGGTCATGACGCTACAGAATGGGATCGATTCGTCAATGCATTAAGGGGCTCAGGTTTAACCCTTATAATTGGTACGGATACCTTGGTGTGGGTAGGGGGGGATGCGTCCTGGGTTATTACAACAAAAAATCTCTATCGGGCACTTATAAACCCTCTTGATTTCCAGTGTGACAAAGCTTGGGTTCATAAACTGTGGAAATGGCCAGTGCAACTCAAAATTATTAAATTGTTTGTGTGGTTGGCAGCTTTTGATAAAATCCTTACTTGGGAAGCGCTTCAAAGGAAAGGTTGGGAAGGCCTAAGGGTTTGCAAGCTTTGCAACTGCAACTCCGATAATGTCAGTCATCTATTAATCCACTGCTCTTTCACAAAGGCAATGTGGCACCGTTTGTATGAAATCTATCATTTAAAATTCAAGTGGGTTGGCACAACGGTCTCGGACTGTTTAAATGAGTGGACAATGGAAAAATATGCTCCAGTAAGCTTGGCCGGCATTGTTCGCTGGCACATTTGGCTTGAGAGGAATAAGGTTTTATTTGAGGAACTCACTCCCTCTCACCTCTCAGTGGTGCATAGAATATCAATTACCTTCTCTTGGCATCCAACTATTATAAATCCTATCCCAAATAGAGTGTGTGATATTACTCACACCGAGGAATTTACTTTGTCTTGTTTTGATGGAGCGACCCTTTCAACTAGGGAGTGTTGTGCAGCAGGTGGTTTTTTCAAGACACATGCTTCGAGGGTTACCAAATGGTACATTAATTGCGGAGCAGGTACCAACACTAAGGCGGAGCTCATGGGATTATGGGAGACTCTCACTTTGACTTCGTTTTGGGCGATTGAAAAAATTCAAATCCTAGGGGATTCGAAAGTTATTATTGATTGGATAAATCAAAAGGGACAACTCCAAGCAGTGAATATCGAAGGATGGAAAATAAAAACAAAGGAGTTGACAAGTAATTTCAAAGATATTAGTTTCCAGCACATTTACAGGGAGCACAATAAAGAGGCATACTTACTGTCAAAGCGGGCGCCAAAGGAACCTAAAGGTAGACTGTCTATTTATCATTGGGACAATGGGGAAGAAAGCCTTCCTTTGCATCTTAATATCTTTGAAGCTTGAGCTGATAGAGAAGCCTAGTGAGTAAATAGGTGGTTTTGAGGAGAGCATAGTTTCCTATCCGCTGATTTCCAGCCCTTTTTTCAGTTGATTGCTGTAGTTTTTTGTGTGAACAACTCTTTAGTCTCCTTTGTATTCAGCACAACCCAAACTTTCATTTGGTTGATCCTTCTCTGTATCGTGTAGAAACGACATCGTATTGTAAAAAAAATTATACCTTATATAATTTTGAGACATTTTTCTATTGGAAAAAAACGTTTGGTGGGCATTTGTGGCTCGAATTCCAATACTATTTGGAATGAAGATATTATTGAAGGTGCAAACTGTCCCAACATATGGAGAACTCCAATTCATATTGAGACAAACTCCACATTGGTTTGGTGAGTCAAATTATTTGGCTTGATCTGGCAGACAGTTAGGTAGAGATTTGCAAATTGGAGGAGATATTAAAAAATCAACAGTTTGTGGGCAAGAAGAAGCACCTAATATTGGAATCAATCTCCGCCCTCGATTTGGTACTCTCCGTCCTACATCCTCAAATTCCTTATACAAGAAATATAGCAACCCCATGTGTATGTGTGGTTGTTTGAGCGACACAACGAGATTGTCGTCTTTCTAAATCTAAAAGGTATGAATCCAAGAAGAGTAAGGGGTTTGATATTTTTTAAATTATGCAAAGATTTGCATTGGTTATGAGTCAAATTACTTGATCAATTTGGCGAGAAGTTTCTGTAACTTTTGCCTCTATTTTTTTTGGTGGCTTCCATTGAAGGTTTTTGGCGAAGAAAGCAAAGAGATTCAGATTGAGACAAAGAAGTTGGTCCAAATATGCGGGATTCGAGACTGTGGCAGAACCCATGAGAGTTCATGTCATCAAGCATGAGAAAATGTAGAACAAAGGGAATTGTAAGCCTCTTCACATAGTGGAGAGCATCCCAGTTTGATCAATGGAGAGTAGTATAGCTCGAGCCAAGGGGAGCAAAAAGGTGATAAGCCAGACAAAGATTTGACAGAGGATTGTTGGTGTTGTGCCTAGAGGCAAAGATCGAAGATTTTCCTGTTTGTTGTTTGTTGGTTCTTATTTTCTTTAGTATTTCAATGTTTTAAAATAAATGAACTGAATTTATTTCTAGAGAGTTGATGCCATAGCATCATGGTTAAATTTGCCACATAGGATTATCTGCAAGCATTAGTTGGTTGGTGAGAAGATTTGGTAATTGGAAAACTGTAACGGGCTTAATGGGAATTTAGAAAAGCATATAGAATGCTTGTTGTACCTGAGATGAAATACTATTGTAAGGGGTGCATGATCGGTTGTACCCAACACCCCAGAAGTTTTTTGGTCCAAGTTGTAAGCCTTGCCATAGGTAAGTTGTATTCCCTAAATGTTTATAAGCCATGTTTAGTCAGGCCTACATAGATTAGTAATCATGTAGCATGAATCCCTCTTTTGCAAAGAGCGGATGTAAGCCCCGCTGAGTCATTCCTACATAGATCAATTTGTGATCATGTAGCGTGTATACCGCTTATGCATAAAGTGGATGTCACATCAAGTTGTGGAATGAACCAATAGTGTAGGTATGAGGGTGGCAGGTGTAATCGTATCTAAGCTTTATGGAGGATCAAAGAATTTAAATCTTCGATTAAGAGGGGGAAGTGTGAGATAGTAATCTCAGAGTGAGGGACCAAAGCGAGAGCTTAGTATATTGATGAACCATGTAGGTGAAATGCATTCCTACAGAACTAGCAAATACAACGGATGGTACCCATGTATCTTGGTAGATGGATTGTTTTTTATATGGACATCAATGATCAATTGGTTGTAGGTACAAGAGGAAGAAAAAAAGTTTGAGGATGAAGCTCATAGCAAAGTAAGCCCAAGTGAATGTAAGTTTGAGGATCAATCTCATAGCAAAGTAATCCCAAGTGAATGTGTGCACTGTAAATCGCTTTTCCCATCATGAAGGTTCATGGTCATCCAAAACCACATAGGCATTATGTGTGTTGATGAATGTAACAACTGAGATTAAGGGGGAGTGTTAAATGTAATCTCCAACTGTCCACTCATATGCCAAGTCACTGTGTTGATTCCAATGAGACTCTAGTTAATTGTAGTAAGAATCTAGTTAACCTTCCATTATTTATTGCAGTATGTTTGGATTAGTGAGGCCCCATATTGTTATTCTGCATTTCATATATGTTATTCTTTTTGCCTCTCTTTGAACATTGACAAGATTGGGACCAATTTTTTCAAGTGAAATGCAAGGCTACGCTAGAGAAATTACAAATCCAGGTAACAATTGTCTAAGATTCGATTGTTTTTGTGTTTCTGGTGAGAGTATTCAGATCGGATAGTAGGAGATGGCAGAGGAGAAATTCAATATGTAAGAGGATCTTGCCAGAGGTGAAGGAAATGTAGAGCAATCCCAACAATGACTATGGTGAACTAACTCAGTTCACTTACGTAAACATCCAATGTGAATAAGAGAGTAAGTTATAATCCATAAAGGACAACTAATAAATGTATATAAGAATATATGAAATAATAAGATATGTTACAATTGAGAACTAAGGGCTGCATATATACCCACGCAGGGGCACCCTTTCATAAGAGACACGACCTTTCATATGTCATGTCTCTTCATAATTAATTATTAATTATTAATCATTATTTATTTATATTATTAATTATTACCTATTTATATGTATTTTTATGTTCATAAAATGAGGACGACCACCGTTTCCATGTACATAAAACACAAAAATTGACTATTAGCCATAACAACAATGATAGGAACCTGATACGGGTTTTTGTACATCCTGTCAATTGCCACAAAGAGATACCAATTATTCGCCCTTCTGAATTCTCTTGATTGTCAAGCCTCTAGAGGTCTTCATTCACAGAGGTGTTGTGACCAATTGCAAACAATCCAGGAGCATGGGTTTTTCACTTCCATATGGAACCTCATATGCACCTGAGAATGGGAATTTTCCTTGTAGAGGGTATTGAGAAACTTGGGAAGCTTCCGAGATCTAGTCTTCAATGTGAAAGAAAAAGAGGATGAATTTTTATAAAGTAGTTATATTAGTTTTAGTAGAAAAGATTCTGTTAATTATTACAAATGTATTAGCATTATCCTTTGTATGTGAAATAAATGACGGTGAATCTTCTAGATTATTTTTTTAGATAACTAGCAAGCATAATGGTTGGATACTTAGGTGTCTCAGTAGATGGAAGTACATCCATAGAATAGCTAGTAGTTTAGTCATTAAAAACATGGAATTGATTTAGTGGTTTGAAGCAATTGTATCTACAAAGTTAGAAGGGATCAAGTGGAAGTAAAAGTCAAGAATTCAACTATTGGACAACAATCCACATGCATGTCTCGTAAGCTCACTAATAGACTGCAATCCACATGCATGTCTCAACAACTAATGGGGGATCATTCTTGAGATCCACAACTGGTGAACTAACTGGACAACCATCCATTATGAGCTTTTACTTCCATGTGATCCCTTCTAACTTTGAAGATACAATTGCTTCATACCACTAAAACAATTCGTTATTTGTAACGACTGAACTACTATCCATTCTATGGACATATTTCCATCTACTGAGACATCTAGGTACCCAACCATGGTGCTTTCCAGTTCTCTAGGAAAATATTCTAGATACAAAATGTATCCGAGTCAATCTTACACCATGACCTCTGATTCTTGAGACTCGATCAAAGATAATCAGTCTCCATCATGTACCTCTATAAATAAATAATACAATGAAGAGTGTATCATATGTGTGCATTGTGATAATTCTCTCTACTTGCATGGTTGATTGCTTGAGTTTCTTTATTTTTGTGCATGAAAGTTTGCATCATTGTTTTGTTGTCATGTTAATTGGTATTAAAGCCTTGAGATTCTAACTTCGTTAGAACTCTATAATTTTAATCTCCTTGGGATTTTTCTTGAGCTTAAAATTCTCTTCGGGCTCTTAACACCAAGTAGCTTGAGTGATTTATAAGTGCATAACAACCTCCTCTTAATTTTAGGCATTCAATATGAAAATAATTATCACTCGGTTTCTCTCCAAAAAAATGTTTCATATTTTTTCATTTTTCCAAAAGAATTAGGTGATTTTGTTGCAATGGYGGTTCATGTTTATCACTAATGGAATCATTGGTCCTTTTTGGTTTGTTAAATTGATTTWTTGTCTATTCTTTCAATTCTATTCATTCCACCCCTGTAATCTACATATGACTATTTMTCGCAATCCTTGCTCCATTATGGCTCCCTACAAATCCTCCTTGAAAAMTCTCAAGACTCTCATAACTCCAACATTTCTCAAAGAGGTGAACACAGAAGAACYAGAGCTCACATGATAGAAAACACACACCCACCAACTTGCAACCTCCAACCAACCTCYARTTGACACTTGGGATCATTTCAAAGTTCTCCTTGTTAGGGTACAAGGATGAAATAATGACACAATGATTGTAACTAAGGAAAACTCCTAGAAAATGAGTGCAACAATTCCTTGTGGACTTCAAGAGACTCTGCATCAAACTTGAGGTAAGGGATTATGAAGATACCATATACGTCGAGTTCATTTCTAGTTTGTGTCTTGGTATCATAAAAAAACTATAATCATTCCCTATCTCTTCATTGGATCATTCCTTTCAACTAGCTTTTGAATTGAAGTTAAACCTATTCAACCACTGACACGACCCTTGCACAAAGAGGGATTTGCTTACCCTACTCTCTCAACCACAATTGTTTTTTCTCTAAAGATAGTGAGTCCCACTAGACAAGAGAATCACAGATACTACTTTTATCATATCTAATATGGGAATTTTGACGACGAATGTTCTATCATGCAAACGAAAAAGGCCAAGGATTTCCTTGCTGAGCTACAACATGTAATCAATGAACCACATCCAAGGCACAGTGAGAGAAATTTGATTTCCACGATCCTAGTTTATCCAATCCTTCATTGGTCATCCTAACTAAGCATTATTGTGATCTTGAGAGACAATCTCTCTTCATCCACACTTTCCAAATAAACAAACTGTGAACAATTCATCATGGATATTGACTATGAAAAGAACCCCATTTCTCACCAGTTGGTCAACTGACTCTGCCTTTGTACCACACCCCATCTACAATGATATTATCTTGAATGGGGAAAGTCTGCAAAGTCATCCCCAACTATCACACATAGGTGTTCTACCACCTTTTTCATTAAACATTTCATGACACAATTGAGTGTGATTGCACCAACAAAAGCGAGGTGCTCTTATTGTCGAAGGTGGGAGAGATCTCTTCAAACATACATACATATATATATATATATATGTATATGAGTAATGTTGATAAAATAAAATAGAAAAAAATTAACGTCGTGATATCTAATGTTAAAAAAATGTGTTGACATAATAAAGATTAATTAAGTATAAATCCATCTTCACCCCAGAGATTTTAAGCATTGAGAGGTGTGCACTTGGGTTTCTTGTTCATCCCTCTTGCTGCATAATAGATCTAGAGTTAAGATGTATGTAACACCCTGGTTTTAATACCTATGAACTAGAAAGTATTATGTAAATGTGACATTAGGCTGGTGAGTTGATAAAGTTGAAAAGGGGTCAGACTGCCTAGGAACCGTAATACTTCTATATACATTAATAAAAATACACTATTGACAGCAAGACAGACAAGGACAAGAGATAGGCAGCTATGATTCCATAAGAGAGGGGGCTTAAGGGGCTACGTCTTTTTATTATATTTTATTTGGCCATATTGGCTTTAATTGAGAAAAGTGGTTACAAGAGCTTCTTGGGGGGGAGGCCATGTGGTTCTTTATTTCATGTAATTATATAAACATCCCTTGTGGGATATTTTGGGGGTTCTTCTCCATTCATTCTTACACTCTTCTCCCTTTTTCATTTTTGGTTCCTCATTTTTGCTAATTTGTGTGCTCTTGGTTGGAGTACGGAAATGAATGGCTGGAGGAGGAGATCCATTGTGAGATGATTGTGATGAATTATTGATCATTCTAGGTGGGAATGGATACATGTGTGCATGAGATCGATGAAAGTTCGAAAATAAATGTCCATAACTAAGAATCCTTGGAGTTTCCAGTAGGGAGATTTTTTGACCAGTAGCACTGGAGTCCCGGAGAGAAATGAAATAGCATGAGGGACTGCATGGGAGAGAAATGGGTTCATTTCTTTGGGTTGTGCAGGCTGAAGGGGAAAGAGAGATGGAAATTATGATTGTTGTGTGGTTGGAATAGCCCAAAATCTTGTTATCTAACTGGTGTGTTTTTAGATTTGGCCTAGGACCCGCCCTTGTGAATTCATAGCCCTGGCTAGGGGGTGACACTGCTTTTGAGAGTGAATGGAAAACAATGTCTATGGTTGAGAGGAACGTCCTTGGTCTACAACCAGTTGGTGAATGTTTACTTGAAAATATAAGTGCTCTCTATGTTTTGTGTATAATGTATATTCCGTTGTGTATTTAATTATCTCTGAGATATATTTCTGTGTGCATAATTGTAGGTTATTTGATGTGCATGGCACGTTGTTCATTTCTTTTATGTTGTAGCATGGATCTTGATTAATGCATTGGAGTATTTCATGCTTATTTTTGAATTAATTATTATTAGAATTTGAAATCAGTTTTTGAAGTGTGTTTTTCAGTAGCATGGCCAGCATGTGGGTGGCTAGGTACGTTACAGATTCATATCAAAGCTTCTGGTTCAACACCAGACTGGTATGGGCCAAAACTAGTGCAAATTTGACAAAATTCGTTGTTGTTGTTTTGTCTGTGACGAATTTGGGGGGGGGGGGGGGAGAAGAACATAAGTGAAATCCCTAAATTTTAAGTAGATTTCAAACTTCAATGGTTCATAGTAGCCAAATAAGTGATTTATGGTGTCAATATGCAGTTGCAAAGTTGAATTCGGCCTTGGAAGTCAAATTCCCGTGAGTTTGATGGCGATTGTGTAGTTTTGTGGAATGACAACCTAGATTAATTCAACCCAGAGAATCGACGATCGAGATTCAGTCGCAGAGGAACAAAGAAGGTTATTCCCGAAAGGCTTTTTTGAAGGAAGTGTTGGAAAATACTTAGAGTCGAGCATGAGGTGGATTCTGAAGGGAGGAGTTTGACGACACAAGCTCGAAATAACAAGAGCCGTCAGATCATTCAGATCCATTATAAGCCATAGATCTCTTGGAAGGATGGATTCACAAGACCTGAATTCAGACATAAGTTTGAATTCCGAAGAAGAGAAGCCCAACGATAAAATCTCGAAAGAATGAGAGTCGTTAGATCAGCGAGGGTCATTCTTAGTTGTCAGATCTCGCGGAGATGTTTTTTCAAAAAATTATTTTCGGAAGAGCTTTTTCATAAAAGTTTTGATGAATTCAGTCCGACCGAGGTAACCAGTGCACAGTTTTGGATTCCGATATGATCGTGGTCATTGATCGACACGACTGTTGATCGTTTGATCTATCAGATGAGCATGTTGTATTGGAAAGGTTGAGGGTGGAGGAGAATGCCACATAATCCACCACGTCAGCATGCCATGTCAGAGGACATGTCATCAAGAGTGTCCGAGTTAGAGAATGTCACGTGGAAATTGAGTGCATGGATTCATAAATAATGGTTTCAAAGAGTCTTCAGAAGGAGGTTATTGGAGGGTTCGTTTAGGAGTGTTTCCGACGAGCAAGTCTGATAGAGTGAGCCCGATAGGCTATCAGAGCTCGGATTTCAGAAGGGATGAGGAACATGACAAGTCATATTTTCCGATGGAGGGTTTCCGATGAGAGGAGTCCTAGAGTGCTTCAAACCATGGGCTTTATATGGATTTGCGTACCCCACCAATTGAAGTTCCAATGGATGAAGTCTGACAGAGCCAGTCCGACAGAGTTTCAGACTGTGATTTTCGGGGAGTTCATGTAACCAACAATTTAAGGTTTTTCGATGGAGGTTTCCTGACATGATGAGTCCGACAATGTTTCCGACTACAAAGGTTCTGAAGAAGATCAATTGTCCAAATCTCTTGTGATTTGATATCGATGGTGTAGATTACCACATAGGAAAAACTGTCCATCAGTTAAAAAAGAAGTCGTCTGGAGCCATTTTCTTATTTTGGCCATAAATGGAGTAGATTAAGTCATATTTGGATGAAACTTATGGGTTATTTCCGCAGGGAAGATATCTACAAAAATGTCAGAGAGGGTCATTGTCCATTTCTTGGATTTGTCAGAAATTGAGAAATAGTGGTTTTTAAAGATCTGGGTCCAGATCATTAGCAGAGGTTCAGATTAAGCTGAAATTTGTGGTGTCCAAAAATCAGACACAAAAATAACCCACGAGGGAACTGAATAAATCCTAAGGGTATTGGAATTGGGATGCTAAAATATGCCAAAATCCACTATTCTAGGCCACTTTTTTTGGACTTTCATAGGAGGAAAAATGACCTCAGATCATAAAACTGAAAAAATTTATTTACTTGACATTTTATATACTCATCAAGACAAACAATTTTGTTTTAGTGAAATTTTTCCAGAAGTGAAAAGATAGAGAGATAGTTTTTCTAAAAATCGAAGTCTTGAAAAAGGGGTGAAAAATGACAAAGTTGTCATTTCCAAATCGATGTAGTCTTTTGCTAGAGCATCATATTGAAAATATGAGAGCTTTTATGAATTCCTTGTCATTATTTTTATCTATTCCTCATATAGAATTTTCTCTATTTCCTGACATATTTTCTTTTGTAGTTGATTGAAATTGACATTTCAATAAAATTACACCAATGGAGAAAATGCACAAATGGGGTGAAATTTGATTTTTTAGGAAGACATAACTTTCAGCTCAGAGATCGTATTGGGGAATGAGTATAGTCGTTGGAAAGATGATTCAGAGGAGAATAACCTAAAATAATTATAATTTGGATAATTGTAGTATAAATATTCAGAAATTGAGCAGAAAAAAAGACCTATAGCATTAATTGACAAATTTTTATGATATGCATATTTCTAACAAAAATTGTTGCTTTCACATTTTGCAGAATTAGGGGGTATAAACATATCAGTTTAGGATAATAATGCATATTCAAAAAATGAAGCAAAGAGAACTATTTCTACAAAGTTGAAAATCCAATGGACAACTAGAAGTAATAGTAGGGATGTGGAATGAGTATGGGTAAGTTAATTCAAGGATGTCGTGGTAGTAGAGTAATGGAATGTTTTGAGCTACCTCATTCTAAAGTGCTGAAATGTTTTTATAAAGGTAAATATTGGATATGACTACCTAAGAGAAGTTGTTGCAAATAGAATACATCAATTGGATTGCAGAATGACCAAATGGAACTTGGATGGAAAGTGTTCAGAAAATGGAACAATAGTGCAACTGAGCAAAATGGGAGCACACAAGGCAGCAAGGATATGAAGAAATTCAAGGACAATCAACTACAACATGAATAAATAAATAAATAAGTAAACTAAAACAAAAATGCACTAGAGTGCATGATGCATACAATGAAGTTAAAATGCATATGCATTTGTAGGCATGTGGACAATGAATTCTTGTTGCATATGGATGTGCATTTGTGCATATGTACATGCTTGGATATGCTTATGACATTCTTATGGAATTAGAATAGTCTGTTGTTATATACATGCAATAATGACATTCTAGTAATTGAGAATGACAAATTATGGATTATGTATTTAGGAAAGATGTTATAGCATGGTTAAAGATGTGGATGTTTTTGTTGTTGCTTATGACTTCCATCTATGTGAAGACCCATGAGAGTGGTAGGATGGTAATCGAAAGGATGGAAGAGGAAGCCTGCGAGCTTATACAAATACCAATTGATTAGATAACATCAAGTAGGTTGATAACAACCATGCATGTATGCATTTAGTTTCTTTTGATGCATAAATGTTGAAGGGAATTGAGGTAAGAATTCCCTTAGTTAAATTTCCAAGATTTAAATTGATATGTAATGGACGAAGGCCTAGAGCATGTAAATGTTGATGATGCTAGAATACATTTAGATAAAATGTTAGTTGCATATTGTGTTATGATTGGTTATGGGATCATAACTAAGTCAAGTCAAGAGACATACTCTTGCTACAACAATGAATAATCATAGAGCTAGTCATGTGTGAGACCATGATATGGTTGGATATGGAAGGGATATAGTGTTATGCGAGTGCTTAATGTTCGAAAACACAGGTATTCCAACAGAGGACGAACACCTTCAGTAACCACTCACATAACCAGATCAAAGATCAACACACCGATGTTTTCACGTGGTAAAACCCCTATGGGGAAACATCCACGGCCCCAGCCAATGCGGCCACTTGGAGCAGTTTATTAATGCAAAGAAAAAGATTGCAGAGAGATTTTACAAGAGAGTTTCTCACAATCGATCATCATCAAATGACCCTCCATGCTCTTTAAATAGATATCATGGACCAATCGGGTGTTAATCCATGGATCAATGGCCGTTAAGATTGAAGAGAGTATGAACTGTCGGATCACTCTATGTCGGGAACATATCGTGACCGTCAGATTTCCTAACTACAAATGCATACTAATGCATACTAAAGAAACACACTAGAAAACACACTTTTACCTAATGACACAATAGACCAAGTAGATCTTACTAACTCCTAA
>JASDQU010820117.1:1571-12137 GCA_032191745.1 Picea mariana
CTGGGTGCAACCACACGTTCGACCACTACCTCAAGGTGCCCCCATAGCTCTAGGCAAAGCCCTCATGAGAATTAAACCTTGCCCAATGGTGAAAAACTCCTCGCTTTCCACCATTGGATCCAACCTCTTTGGGCTTTATGCCTACGTTGTTTTAATGATATGGCTCAAATATATATTTACATAGTTTTCACCCTATGATTTTCATGGCCTTTAACACAACGCTTTTACCTCACAACAATTTCATTTTGATAGAGTTTACCTCTTTTTTAAACGCCCTTAACACAACGATTTTACCCATATCTGTTGGACAATGATTTATTTGCATCTTGTTGTGTATGACAATGAATTCATTAATATTGACAACGTTTTACATGTTAGACAACATCATCACAAATTTTTGGACAACATTATCTTGCTAATGATAGACAATGAATTTCTACTATAGTGAACTTATATATGCGGATTTATATAGGCAAATTTCTACTACAGATCATTTATATATATGGGAATTTATATATGGGAACTTCTACTACAGTGAATTTATATATGCGAAATTATATAAGTGAATTTACATCTATATTGATAGCGATTTACATTTATAATGATAACTATTAAGGATTGCAATATATCCCTATATATATCCCTTGTGATATTTATAATTGCAATTTCATGACTACATTTTATGATACTTTTTAACATGATTAATAGTAAATGTTATTACATAGAGATTTCCCATAAATGACTAGCGTTAGACAACTACCTGTGTTGGAGAGCGATTCATCATTTCAGAGAATTATTGATGGACAAAGAATAGGGTAGACAATGTTTTATCTCATGTATTTAAAAGATAACGAGTTCATTTATAATGTGTGTTTGACAAAGATTTAATATCTAATGTGTGACAAAGATATAATTATGGGCAATGATTTATATTTAATATGTGACAACAATTTTAGTTAGTGACTTTATACACTTAATATATACATTGAATGGATAGTGAAATTTATGTATATGTATAGTGAAATTAATATATATATATATATATATATATATATATATATATATATATATATATATTGAATGGACACTTAATTTATACATTGATTGGGTAGTGAAATTAATATATTTAATTACACAATGAGTTAATGCGGGACAACAATGCCATTGCTAGGCAACAATTCTATTGTTAGACATAGATTATTGATAGAGAACAATATGGATATGTCAAATTATCTTGATCTAAGGCTGGTATGTGTGGGAAGGGTAATGATAGGGTTGAAAGATTAACTCAGGATTCTCCAAGGAATTATATGTTAGTGAATGACAACTATAATAAGACTTTTATGTTTCTAAAGTCTTAATTAATTAATAAACGGCTTGAAAAACAAGAGAGAGGATTTTATTTTAATGTTATTATAGAATGTAATCTCGAGGGAATATTGCATAGATGGCTAATCGCATCATTAATTGATGTATGCTTATGATAGACTTTGTTGTGCTATAAATTTAATGTGTTGTAGGATTGTTACAGTAGTCATATTTCCCTTGCGTCTTGTCGACTTCTTGCTTGGGTGCACGGGTATAGTCTTCTTGTATTCCGATAGTTAGCTTGGAATCCTAGCGCATCGAATTTTCTTGGTTTATTGGTCTAGATAGGTTGTGTTGCGCTATGGTTACTATCATGCATATCGCCTTGTGATGGCATGATTCCTGATGAGGGGATCATTGTGTTCCCTGATGGATAGATGCGAATGATAACCTGGCCAGAGTCTGTGCTTCCCAATGTGGGCATTTGTTCGTTGTAATGGATGTTGGTTCTTGTTTTTGTGAAGCCTTAATGCGTGGGTTTTTCGCGCCGTAGAGGTTCTAGTTATTGGTCATCAAAGCCATTGTATCGGATTGTTGATGTTGTCCTTTAGTTTGTAGGAGTTTTCTTTCTTGCGTCGGGAGGGTAGTCGTTTTTATTTGTCTATTGATTATCGCATGTTTCGTCCAGTTGCATGACGTGCTAGTGTGTTGAGTCGTTGTTCTTTGTTACCTGATCTGCGTGCATTGTGTTCATCGTCAAGTTGTGTTGCTTAATTGTTGTTGTTGTCCCCTTCCTGCTTCAAACAAAAAAAATTGCACTTGCTTTGCGTTGCTCGTAGTCGTAACAATTGGGGTGGTTACACGGTCTAAGTGGCTCTCAAAAAAAAAAGGTTATTTTGTATTGGATATTGTAATATACATTATATGTTATATAGTCTCAAAGGACTAAGGTTAAAAAATAATATGTGTTGATGCTTCCATTTCCTTGTCATTCTCCTTTCTGTTTCTTAGAGGAAAATAAGAAGTATTGTTGGTTTCATGGTGAAACATTTTTCTGGTCATGAATCACTTCTTTAGTTGGATAATTTTATTTTTAAAAATTATTTCATTGTGTGACTTAGTTTATACATACTAGTTAAGTGCACATAGAAATTTCACAACTCTCCATTTAATTACAATAGGCATTGATATGTGACCATGTCCTGCTTTACAATAATTTTCTTATCATTACCATGCCCCTTCTTCAATTTAAGAGTATTACGTTGAAGCAATTTAAGAGTATTATGATGAAGTGTAGATGTCTTACGACGTTCAATGGAGAATCATTTAGTTAAGAAGTCACGTGTGGGGGGTGTATATTGGCTTAAAACATTCAATGGACAATCCTTGGGATAAAAATATGCATGTGATAGGTATATATTTTTCTAACATACATGTGATGGGAATCTATTTGATTAAATTCTTCTAGGACTCGCACCTATCCCAAATAACATGAAATTATCTGTAGTAAAAAAAAACCGCAGATTTTAATATGCATGATAAGGATAAAGAACTTAAGGAGGCTTCAAAAGGAAAGTTGTATGAAATCTCTAACAAAATTTTGGTGAGGAGGATTCAAAAGGAAAGTTGTATGAAATCTCTCACAAAATTTTAGTGCTAGAAGCTGGTTGGAAAAAAAATAGAAGAGTGAAATGATTAAAAAAATATCAATTGAAGAAAAAGAGACAATAATAAAGAAATGACAACAAAAGTTATTATAAAAGGACAAATTGATAGATGGTAACAATCAATCTATTGAAAGACTCAAGAATTCTATGGAAGAGGATACAAAACAAATTGCAGGTAAGAAGTATCTAATTGGTGAAATATATTCGATCTATGATCAAATAATAGATAAAATGAACCATTTGAGGGTTTTCTTTGACTTGATGCAAAAAAATGAAGCAATAAAACAACATCTATAGATTGATATTAATAAACGTTGGATATATATTGAGGAAAAATCTTTAATAATAGTTGATGTTATTTAATTTTTAAATAACAAGTCTTAGTTTGAATTGGCTCTTTTGGGAACATAATGACATCTAGAAAAGTTGGTGTCAAGAAAAAAACTATCCATTTTATCATACCAAGTCTGAGGAGCTTTCTTAAAACCATAGAGAGATGTATTAAGTTGAAAAACAAGGTTGGAGTCATTATGAACATAGCTAGGAGGTTGTTCCATGTAAATTTATTCTTGCAAATCCCCATGCAATAAGGTGGATTTAACATCCATCTGATGGACCTCCCATTTATGTGAGGTGGCAAGGGATAGAACAAGGAAGATGGAATTCATTTTGGTTATAGCAGAAAATCTTTCATTATAGTCAATCCCTTCAACTTGAGAAAATACTATGGAAATTAATCGAGCCTTATGTCCTTCAACACTTCCAGCTGATGCATACATAAATCTACACACCCATTTATATCTTACAAGTTTTCTTCCTTTCAAAACAGGTGCAAGATACCAAGTATCATTCATTGTTAAGGAATGATATTCCTCATTGGCTAGAAGCTTATGTAAATGTTATGGATCACGAGTCTTTGAAAATTCAGAGAGGAGGCTCACTGGAACTGTGAACATGTACAATGTTGATCTTTAGGATCACCAACTATTTCTCATGTTGTATGGACCCATCTTGGAAGTAGTGGTGTTGTTGCAAATCCATGTTCAATTGACCCAATTGGAGGAAGGTCAATAGGAAGAAATGGATTTTCATCCTCATTATCATCATTTAAAGAACAAACCAAATTAGGATCACTAACAGAAAAACTGGGAAGTAAAGATGGGACAAACATTGAAGATGGCTCGTAGGCCAAATGACACAAATGCCAAGTTAGGCTTGCAAGCCGAGAGACTTTCATCAAATTTAACATCTCTCCTAATAACAATTTCATTGGAATTATGTTGAAGAAGTCTAACCTTTTACATAATCATAATATCCAAAAAAATTCACTTCTTACTTTTAGGTTGTAATGCTTTCATTTTCTCATCGGGAATGTGAGCCCGTGCTTCACTACCAAGCACACAAAAGTGACTTGCATATGGTTTAATTTTAGTCCATGAGAATTCTGATGTTATATCTTTTAAATCCTTTGTGGGAGTGGAATTGACTATGTAATTGAAAAAATTAATGTCTTCCACCCAAAATTGAAGTCTTAATCCCTTAGATTGGATCATACAATTTCCCATTTCCTTTAATGTGTAATTGTTTCTCTTAGAAACACCATTTTTATGTGGTGTATATGGAATAGTATGTTGAATATAAATTCCCTATGCAGTGTAGTAGTTTCTAAATTAGTTTTTAACATATTTACCTCCATTATTTGTTCTTAAATTCTATAGTTGACATCCAGATTATTTTTCTACAAGGGACTTGTAGGCCAAAAACATGTCAACAAATTTGAATCTTATGTTTTAAGAAATAAACCATGGGTGCATATGAAGTAATCAATTAAAGTTAAGAAGTACTTGAACCTAGAGAAAGAAGGAGAAGGAAGTGTACCACACAAATCACTATGAACAAGTTGTAAGGGGGATGAGGTGTACCAAGAGGCATGTTCTTCAAAACTATACCGATGATGTTTGATGAGAACAAAACTAACACAAACACCATATTGAGATGAAGACTAGTGACCATATTTTGATTACATAACTATTGCATAAGTAGTGGCTTAGATGACCAATTTTTTTTTATGCTAAAGCTTTCTCAAGTAATCACTATGAGCAATAAAAACTAATGTAAAAGATGATGAACCAAAGTTGTCAAATCTATATAATCTAGTAATATAATCAACAATTCCAATTGATATGACATGCATAGGATCTTTTAATTCATTTATTACAACTTGGTAAGATGAAAACTAATTCCATCAAAGGCGCAATGGAATAATAGTCACAAATAAAAACACCAATATGCAAAGCAAGGGACACCTGGAAGTCTGCTCCAATCCCCTAAAGGAGAAATTTTATTAATCAATCATTCACATATATTCCTTATATTATATAAATGATCACTTTATATAATACCAAGTGATCCTAACGAGTACATTATATTTAGATATTTAGTTCAACTAAATACATGAGTAGCTCTAATAATAACTCCCCGACAATCTCCTAGGATCTCTCCACAAAATCTCCATGATTCTCTCAACAGTATTCATCCCTGCATTTACTCATTTCTCTCAATGTCTCATTCCTAGGTAGACTTTCTAGAATAAGTCTACGCTATTATTTTTATAATATCATCCATTAAACATTACAATACGAATCCTTTCTTAATGTCCCCTCTTTAATGAACATTTTTCATTAAATTGGTCCCTTTCACCTTTGTTGTCCTTTTAGTTTTTATCTTTGGTTTTCGATAATCTATGGGCTTCGTCACTCTTTGTCCTCAATCTTATTCTTGTACATACTACTCCCCTTTTGTCACCATCATCATCCTAATTCTCAGTTTCTTTTTTCCTGTAACCCTACGATCGATGCTCTTGCATCAGCTCCTGAGGGACAAAACTCTGCTTGGAATCATGTCCATGTGTTCCCTATTTATTGCAAACCTTTGCCTCATAGTTTTCTTTGCTCCATTGTATCCTCAATATCCGCAAGTGGTTTATGCTTACCACAACTAAATAATGACAATTAGTTTTTGGCTAACTATGAACCACACATTACATAATTATTTTTAGATTACCATGAATTTTATGCAAGTACACGGTTGCCTCATTAGGCTTACATCAATATCTGACTCAGGTATCTACAATTTCAACATTTCCTCATATGACTAAGACTAATTTTATCCTTTAAAACATTATCATGGAGAACCAATAATCTTGTAGGGATGTTTATGCTTCATGGATTTATCACATCTTAAAAGCATACATCATTTTTGTTTATACTTCGCTTTGCTTGTTCGGTAGCAACCCAATTTTATTAATTAATGATTATAATTTACTTAGGGTAAATTAGATTAATTATTTAAATGATTAGATCAAATCTTTTTACTATTTTATTATTTAATGGTAGGTGACGAAATTAATGAGGGGATAAGGTTGTTGGGAATTGAATGAGGGAGGGGGGTTCGAGAGAGGAGATAAGGAAGAAGGGAGGGGACTTGGAAGGGGATCTTATTTTTGGGAAAAATATGGAAGAAGGATGAGGGAAAAGGAGGAGATTGCAAGGAAATTTTTTTGGGGGGAATTTTTACTTGGGCACTGTTGTTGCTTGGAAATTTGGGCTCGGGGGCCAGGAAACCACAAGGATTCCTGGAGCTAGGGAGATGGAGAGCTTGTTCCTAGCTGGCTGGGAGGAAAATATTCAGTTTTGGGCAGTTTGGACAATGACAAGGACATAAGTGAAAGGGACTAAATCAACTAGAACTTGAGGTTGAGGTATGTATTTTGCTAGTTGATTTATTTGTAAATATTGTAATTGATATTTTGTTGCAATTATACTCTCTATTTACCAGTTTACTTTTGCATTAAGAAAATTCTAAACTAAATTGTTGTAAATATAACTCTTACTTGCAGTTCTTGCAGAAATAAAAAATTTACTTCATATATACAAAATTTTTCTTACATAAAAGAGTCATTACAATAGGAATTAATTATATTTAGAGTCCCTGAAAGAGAAAGAATTACATATGGTATCAGATCCCCGGTTTCAAAACTGAAACCTAGGGCTTAACCACTCACATGATTGAAGGTTAGGCAAAATTTTCCCTGAAACAACTCATAACCTACAACTCTTATTAAAACCCTTGAATAACCCAGAAAACCCTGAAATTTCCACTGATAAAACAAAAAAAAAAAACTAGAAGTGACCACTAAAACCCTTGGAAATAACCTAGAAACAATCCAATAAAACCTTAGGAGACTATCCAAAAAATCCAGAAGGGTGAGAGAATGAGTAGAAATATAGGTACCCTAGACACCTCTTCAAACCCACATGGTTTCCCTATAAATTCTTGATCGTGTTAAAGATAAATGAGACACTTATTTTGCATGTATTAGATCAAAAAAATCAAGGAAAAATAGTTTTTTTTTAAGAAAAAGAGAATAATTGTTTTCTAAAGAAAAATTATTAATAAAAATAAATAACATTAGAAAAAATGTAACTATATAAAATAAAATAAAAAATTAATTCATTTTTTTTTTTCTTGGGATGGCTACCATGACTGAACCAAATGGGGAACAAGGCCATCCATGGGCAGGTCACACCCTCTCTAGCTTCTATAACAACAATTACAAAAATATTGTGTGAGAACTCCTCTCTAACTATTGAGAAAATAAAAAGAAAGAAAACAAAGGATTATATCTTACCAACACAACCTAAGCGTAAGAAACATGCACATTAAAGAAATACCCACCAGTTTGAATGTAATGCATGAGTTTTTGTGGGCCAAGGTTGCACACACTTAGAAGGCTGGCCATGGGCCGATTCCTTCGCTTTTCCCACCTCACGACAGAGCTGAACTGGTTGAATATCCTCCATGGACAAGTAATGGGTCGTTCTGTTTGTAAACCACGTGAAAACCACACTTGAAGTGCTAATAAAGAGTCAACTTGGGATCCATGGCTGCGCCCATGAGGCGGTCGGCCATGGAGCCATCGCCGCACTTAGAGCAGACAAGAAGAGGTTGTGTGAAACCCAGAGTGAGAGAAAAATTGAATTTTGAAAGAGAAAATGAGCATGGGAGGGGTTGAGACCTATTCTGTATTGGATTTTGATTGCAGACATGTGGGGAGGCACATGGGCCTCATGCAAGGCTACACTTATCCTAAACCCGCTTTTCCCTTAAAAAAAAATTAATTATTTTGATTATTTTAATTTATTTATTATTTTAATTATTTATTTATTTATTTTTATTTTTAGGTAAATAATAAATAAATTTGTTGTTTTATGTGATTTGAAATTTTTATTTTATATATATATATATATATATATATATATATATAAAGAATTAGTTATTTTATATGATTTAAATTTTATATTTTATACATAAAAAAAAATTAGTTATTTTATATCATTTAAAATTTATATTATATATATAGAGAGAGAGAAATATACTTAGAATTTCACATCATTTAAATTTTATATTATATATAGAGAGAAATATGCTTAGAATTTCGCAATGAGAACTAATGACTTACCAGGATCATCTAAAACTATTATTACCGATAAAACATTTTTTTATGTGTTAGGTAGAAAACACAAACTTATAAGCTTATAAGTATATAAATTTTATATACTACAAATTTTTGGTATAAATGAACAACAAGAGGAGGATACGCTAGCAATAGTAAAAGAAGAATTAAAAAATAAATCACAAATTGATACAACTTACCTCATAGAAGCAAAGAGGCTAGGAAAAATAATTGATCACAAAGATAGGTTGATTCGTGTCAAAGTAAGTTGTAATGACCATATATATAGCATACTTAGTAAATCTTTGAGCTTAAAAGGGTCAGGAATATTTATAAATGAAGACCTCATTCCCAAAGACCAAGTTGAATTAAGGAAGGAAGTTCAAAAGGTAAAGAATCTAGGAAAGAAGGAAAATGGGCAATAATTAGAAATTGAAACACTATTGTTAGGGTTAGAGACCATAAGGATAATAATAAATAGGAATTTGGTACACTTGAGATCCTTTTTTGGAATTGTCGTGGCTTTCCATGGTGCAAAGGTCCTATGATAAGTTGGATCCCGAGTGATATTGATATTATCTGTCTAGCTAAAACTTGGGAGCATGATGAGTCTAAGGTCCCTAACATGGAAGGATTTGTCTTGTGGTCCGCATGGAACAAAAAATCCCACCGTAGAGGGATAGGAGGCATAGCTTGTTATATTAGAAAACACATTTCTCCTCACATTCAACTTCATAAGATTGACCCTCTTAATCAATACATTTGGATAGAAATTTTAGACACCAATGCTAAGAAGATGTATATAGCAATTTGTTATTTTGCACCTATTAATTCTACTTTTTATAAGAAAAATAATCTAGATATAAATTGTCCCTATAATAATTTAGAACAAGATATTTATAATTTGAAAAATGAAGGTAATATCCTCCTGCTATGAGACTTTAATGCTAGGACTCCAACTAAACAAGCTACTATTTTAAGCGATGACTCCAACCATAATCCTTTATGGCTAGATGAGTACCTTATTTTATCTAATAGCTACAAAAGAAGCTCTGAAGACCTAATTGAGAATTTGTTTGGTACTGAGTTGGTTAAGCTCTGTAGCTCTCAAGACCTAATAATTTTCAATGGAGTAATGAAGTGGCCAAACTCCAACCAAATGACTTGTATTCATGGGCTAGGTATTAGTGTTGTAGATTATGTGATATCTGATATCCCCGTTTCCAACCATATAACAAATTTTGACCTTTTAAATGACCATGAGCCTAACTCTGATCATAAACCTTTAACCCTAACTCTACAATTTTCCATGCATAGGAGCACCATTGAAGAGAATTATGATAATCAAAGGAATTTGCACTTTGACAAAAGTAAAGTTGTCATTTTCTTAAAGGATTTAAATAGTAAATTAAACCTCCTAACTTATAAGGACAACATTGAAGAAATCTATCATAATTTTACAACTACCCTTTCCACTCCTATTAACAAGTTCTCTTTCGAGGTGTCCCATAAAGATAATAATAGAACAACCAACCCTTGGTATGATAAAGAATGTAAAATTTCTAGGAAATCCATTAGGGATGCTTCTAATGAGCCCTTAAAAATCGATAAGATCAATATGTACAAAGCCCTAATTAAAAGGAAAAAAAGATACTATATCAATAAAAGGCAAGAGCAACTTTCACAACTATACAAGCTGGATCTTAAGAAGTTCTGGAGCCAAATTCTAAAACGCAATACTAAAGAAAATAATAGGATTCCCTTAACGGACTAGAATTCCTACCTTAGAAGTCTTTACGAGTTCCCTAATGCCATGGACACCATTCCTATTGTCCCTACAAAGGAAGAAGTTTTTTCTTTAGATGACATAGAGTTCAGGGTTAAGCGACTCGCAAATGGGAAAGTTAAAGACATTGAAGGCTACCAAGGTGAAATTTTTAAAATCGGAGGGCCAATCCTTATCCCTCACATACACAAGATCTTCAATTTAGCAGTCAAGCAGGGCTTCCCTAAATCCTGGACACAAAGCCTCATTGTTCCTATTTTTAAAAATGGGGATAAAAACATTCCCTCTAA
>JASDQU010820117.1:13458-23951 GCA_032191745.1 Picea mariana
ATATAATTGTTTTGATATATATATATATATATATATATATATATATATATATATATATTATAACAATTCATTTTTGTAAATCACAATGTCATATCACCACACAAGATATACAATAGTTATATATATGAGAAAAATATGATATATATACATTGATATAAATGCACATGCTATTAAGTAGAATACTGTTAATATTATAAAAATAATCGTACAATGGATAGAATAAAAGTAAGAGTGATATGTAAGAAATAGTAGCATGGTAGTGTAATAAAAATGGTAAATGTGAGTCATATATGTTGGATTATGTAACATGGTAATAATTTATTTATAAGAGTTATGAAGTAAATTTAGGGGATAACAAATAGCTTACATAAACATCTTAAATGTATACAATGTCTATGTTATGATAATATATAAGGCTAATCTGTGAGTTAGAGAAAGAGATGGTGTGCAATTAAATACACATAACATAAGGCATTGGTAGTATATCTAGGATAAAGCATAAGTGGTAGTATATCTAGGATAAAGCATAAATATATAAATAGATGATATTGAAGAGATATGAAAATGAGTATATGGTAGTATATGATAACAATGATATAGTGAAAGAAAAAGAAATGAAAGTATAACAACAATTAAGAATTGATGTGAATAAATACATAATGAAAGTATATAAGTTTCAAATAAAAGGGGAGTGATAAAGATGGTAATGTAGAGCTTAGAGATGTATAGGTTGAAAAAAGAGAATAAGACATATGACAAATAATAAATAATGGTTATAGAAAATGAAGTATTACGACAAATATATAATTAGGGATTATGAAATAAAGAAAACATATGGAGTTAGTAAATACGTACATTGTTTGAGGAATTGAAGGTGTAATATCAGAAGAATTAAAAGGTGACAAATATATAAATGAAGAGGGATCTAATTGATGTATAATAATAATAATGAAAGGTAAATTTAAGGAAAATATTATATGAATAAGTAAGCAATACATTAGTAATTAATAGAAGGGTAGATTAGTGATAGGCAAGTGAGTAGGAGTGGGCATGATAAGTATGGTTAGAATGTAAAAGAGATAGATAGAGAGAGAGAAAAGAAATTAATAAGGTATGATGTGTCAAGGAAGATGCAAAGTTCGTACAATAAAGTATAATAGATAAATGACATATATAAATACATGATGGGTTGTTAGTGAGAGGAATGAACTTGGAATGTGTTGGCGATGCACCAAGAAAGGGATATAGACCAGTGTAAGTAAGTATTATGTAGATATAGAGGATATAAAAGTTGACACATGTGAAGTTCAATTGTGAGAAATTAAGACCTTAAAGTCAAGTAATTGTAGAGCATAAAATGGACCCTAGTAGAAAACTTAATCTTGACTTGGGGGTGCTCACTAAAACATGGTCAAATTACTCTTGTAGTTAGAAAGCATGTGTACCTTGACTATGATAAGAGAATCATATAATTGGAATTTAACTTGTCAAGATATAATCTTTACAACCTAAAAAGAATATGAATAATTAAGAATGGCGACCAAAGAAACTTTAAAATGTATTCCCCATGTAATGATCGTATGGCAATATTTTAGTCAATATTCCTAGGCATGGAAAACGTTTGCGATGGCGTGTGCATGGTATCACTCAAGATAGAGTGATAATCAAGTTAATAGTAAATGGGTTATAATTATCAAGATATTCCAGGTGGGGTTATATGCACGACATAATGAAATTTATATAAATCTCAATATAAAAATTTCTTCACCCAAAAAAATAAAAACAATAATAAGCTAAGGTTTTAACTGGTATTCAATCAACAAGATATAACTTAAATATAAGAATAATACATGGAGATTAAGAAGAATAACCCTGTAAGATAAGTGTGTCTTAACATTAACTGAATTTGTAATGACCCCGTCGTTATGACTACAAGCGACTTCAATGCAAAAGCAAATTTTTTTTAAGCAGGAATGAAACAACGACAACAATTAAACAACAGAACTTAACGACAAAAACAATGCACACAGATTAGGCAATAGAAAAGAACGACTCAACATACTAGCACATCATGCAACTGGATGAAACATGTGATAATCAATAGACAAATAAAATGACTACCCGCTCGACACAAGCAAGACAATGCCTACAAGCTAAAGGTCAACATCAACAAACCCAACAGCATGGCTTCGACAAACAGTAACTAGAAACTTCTACAGGGTGTAAAATCAAACACATTAAGGTGTTACAACCAAGTACCAACATCAATTACAATGAACAATATGCCCACATCAGGAAGCACAAGACTCCGGCCAGGTTATCATTTGCATATATCTCTAAGGGTCCCCAATGATCCCCTCATCAGGAATCATGTCATCACAAGGTGATAGGCACGATAGTAACCAGGGCACACCATAACATATCTAGACCTTTAACCCAAGCTAAATCCATCGCGTTGGGAGACCAAATTACCTGTCAATAAATACACAAACACTATACCCAAGCACCCAATCAACAAGTCGACAAGACGCAAGGTGACATCATTCAAAATTAAAATGAGCAACTAACCAAAGGATTTCTTGTTTCTTACAAGGTAAACATGTGTGGTGTAACAACTATGACCAACCCCCATTTACAATTCGACTTAAGGCATAAGGCTCTTAATAGCCAATTAACTGTTAAACTATTAATCGATTTAGCTAATAAAACTTAATAACCCTCAACCATTAATCTCGCGCAAGCTATTAAACTATTCCACCAATAAACCATAAAATATTAACTGTTAATCATTATGTCTAAATGCGAATGAGTGTACTATTATCATTTCAATTAATCAAGTAATCTATTACCCAAGCAATTAAGCCACTAATCTATTACCATAGCAACATTTATTCTGCTATGGCTGAAATTAAAAAGACTGATACGTAAGACGGATAAATGAACAATTGCTATAAAAATAAAAATTAATCTACTGTTTGCATGAGTCATAAGTCATATATATAAAACCATTGGCATATAAAAACAATTAATCTAATTGTAGTAAGGATCATGACCATCATTGAAACCATATCTTTTTAAAAAATGAGATTGCCATTTAACAATGATTCACTGTCTAGCAATGTTATCTAACTAATATAGTATCTAACAATTGCTATATAATATTAAAGTCATTGCCTAACAATGGCATTGCTGTCCCACAATAATTAGCTGTCTATTAAATAGTATCGTTGTTTATTAAATATTCGCCTAGGGTCTATTAATTAGTATCACTGTCTATAGTTGTCTAATAAATGGAAATCGTTATCCATTAATAACATCTGTCTAGAATTGATAACTCTGTCTAACACATATATCACTATTGGTGTGAAAATGCAGATGTATACAAATCCTTGTTTGTACATAAATGGTTGTCAGGCATTGAAATTTCTATCCCACAAATATATCGCCCTCTATTAAATATTCACAGATTTAAACATGATATTACTATCTAATTGAAAAGGAATTTGCAAATATAAAAGAAATTAGCAAGGAATTAACAAATATATCACTATCTATGATATCACTATCCAATAAAAAGGAGTTAACAAATAAATGACTATCTATTTATTCTATCAATCAATAAAATCATTGTCATACACAACAACAAATGCAACACAATCTTTCACCTATTAAAAACATTGTCATTAACATATTAAAATGTTGTCATTAACATATTAAAAACACAATCATTCACATATTAAAAACGTTCTCATTAACATATTAAAAACGTTGTTATTAACATATTAAAAACATAGTAATTCTCATATTAAAAACGCAGTCATTCACATATTAAAAGTGTGAACATTTTACCAATCAAGGCACTGGGATTTATCATTAAAAACACATAGATTCTACCAATCAAAGCATTGGGTTTTATCATTAAAATCACAGATATTATACCAATCAAAGAACTGGGATTTATCATTAAAAACACAGATATTTTACCAATCAAGCACTGGGATTTATCATTAAAAACACAGAGATTATACCAATCAAGTGCTGGGTAATATGCCAAGAAATCGCAGAGATAATATGCCAAGAAATTGATTAGAGATGAATCACAGAGATAATCATTCAAAATAAAACGTATATATGAATCGATCAGAGATGAATAAAAAAAAACACAGAGATGTCCATTCACAAGTAAAAAGCAGAGGGTAATCGCTCAAGGATGAATCAATAAAAAATGTAGATATAACCAAAGTTTAAGCAATTAAAAACGCAGAGTAAAATTGAAGTTTAATCAATCAAGACGCAGAGAACCAAACAAATCTGAGAATCAATGCAAAGAATCAACACAACTCTGAGAATTAATGCAGAGGAACAATGATGGTGGACTGGAGAGAATAAATGCCCAGGTGATAATTCCTTGCTGGGAAGAGAATGAACCTACATTTATTATCCATGCACAGGAAAGCAGAACTTTTGAATCTAAGTCTTTAAACACCGAAGTGACGACCGTTGATTCGACTCCTGGCCAACTTATCAAGCATAGACTAATAACTTAAAGGATCATGGAACTAAGGATAAAAACACTATCTGCAACCAGATCTTCTCCATGGAGAAGAAAATAATGAAATAAAAGCATAATCAAGGAAAAAATAAAACACAGGAAGGAGATACAGGAATGGAAGCAAGGTTTTGTGTCTGGGGCTCATTCTGGCCACATGCAAAGAGACAGTAACTCATAAATAAAGGATACAACGGATAACAAGGGTTCTTACTGAATAAATCAAGTGACAAGGGGATTACAATTACCGTAGGAATCCGCGTGTAAGAAAATTCATGGCAATGAAATCTTCAACCGAGTACAAAAAAATAAACATATGTAAATTAAATTCATTGCAAGTAACAACTTTAACAGGCGTACCTTAGCCAATGCGAATGCTTCGAAGTCATTGTCTCACGCATGCTACATCCAGCTCCCACTTGTCGACTGATGTGACCTCACCGGTACCTCCCAGCCAACGCTACATGTACTCTTCTTCCCCTTGATCCCCCCAAGCCGCAAAGGGGCCACACACACAATACCAGAGAATTATAGCACCCATCTTGCCTCGCAAGGTCAAGCTACCACTAGTTACTCGAGCTGGGTATCCCAACTCCCACAAGAGAAGTTCAATCAAGATAAAATTTCAACAACATAACGTTATGCAAAAATGTGAGATCCATACTCCTCATCCGCCATCTATTTTATAGAGTTTTCAAGTAATTAGTTTCCCAAATTCTCATTAATGTTTTTTTTCATTTAATTAATTTCGAAAAATGTCCCTCATATAGATGTTGCTCGATCCCCTAGTTGCACCAGAAAATTAATTTATTAATTAATTAAATACTCCTATTTCCCTCACCCACCAAGAGCATTCCTAAAAATGCTCCTCAGTGTCCCGATATTCCCTTACAATTCTTAAATGAATTATGCCTTACTTAATTCCTAGTTGAGTTCATAAATAGAAAGTTCCAAAGGCTAGATTCCTTACAAAGTTAGACATTCAACTTTTTCTTTAAGTTTCTCCGTTTTTTAAGTTTCACTTTTTCTTTAACTTTCCTATTATTTTAAGTTTCCCCTTTTTATAGCTAAGTTCAAAATTATTAGTTTAGATCAACAACCATTTACTTTTTTTTATGAATTTAATCCTCCATTATAATTTCTCTCTCTTTTTTTTTTTAACGTTAATAATTAAAGTTTGAATTTTTTTTATTAGTTATAAGAGAACCTTTAGTGAATTGAAATTTTATAAAAGGAATCTTAGTGAATTAAAATTTTATAAAAGAACCTTAGTGAATTAAAATTTTATACAAAGAACCTCAGTGAATTAAAATTTCCACTTTAATCTGGGTATATGTCTAAATAGTTGTTTTTTTTTTGCTCAAAGGTTCTACTCAGACCTAGGTTTTTAATTCACTAGGCTTAGTGATAGTTCTTAAGGGAAAAATTAGTCATTAAAATTTACTTATCATATCATTCATTTTAAGTCCGACTAGGTTTATTCACTTACTAGTTAAAATCATGATGTGCCCTTCAGGATGCACTACATGCTCCAAGGGTGCCACTCACCTCTTTTCGTTTTCCACGACGTGCCCTTCAAGATGCACTACGTGCTCCAAGGGTGCCACTCGCCTCTTGAATGAACTTGGTAGATGTCAAATCACTGAAGTCAATACTCTGCCAGGTGATCTCTTGGAAACTACAAGCCTCTAAGGAATAAGGCCCATGCCTTATTGTGCACCTCTTAGAATCATTGTGAGCGACTATCACAGTCTACCCTCACGACATCATGGGTCTTCTTGAACTCGGTAATCATTAACCTATAGTTCGAGCCACAACAAGAGTGCTATTAGGTTGTAGAAGGGATGCTTCTACACCTCTCCCTCAGAGTATCTGGTTGTCATGCGTGACCCCTCTACTCCACATGTGAGTCTGGTCGGAAATCTATCGTCAGCCTTCATCCATCAACAAATCATGTCAACAATAATAATCAATCATCATAACATATAATAATATGTACATATGTCACATCAAGAACATTCAAACCCAGTAGTCCACTCCCTAACTCGATTCGGAGTCCAAGGGGTTTCATTGATGCGTCTGCATCCTCAATGTCCAAATTCCTTCACGCTTAGGATAACCCAGCCAATAGCACCTGTCTATGTAAATACACAAAACAACATATCATTAAATCCATAAAATCTCATAATCATAATCAAAATGACCAATAGATATAATAACCCAGATCACTTGCAAGCAAGGGTCCTCAAAGAATAAGTTTTCTCAATGCGCGCAAGAGAAAGATGTTACATACACCACCTCTTGGTTTAAACTTTGTCCTGAAGTTTCACAGTAGATAAGTGTCGAGATAAAGTGTATCATAGTATCATAAGTCTATCTGTCAAACAAAAATGGAAACTGTCGGCGCATATCATATGCATCCTCCCAGGTTGTCGAGTGCGGACTATAGTTGTCCCACTGGAACTTGAACTGATCTACTGTTCGACATCGTAGTTGTAGAATGTGATGGTGTAGGATGCAGGCTAGCTCCACCGTGAGCACACCCTCTTCAAATACCTGCAAGGAACTCATGTCAATAACATGTGTAGGATCACTAATACAACGTCTTAGGACAGATACATGAAAAACGTCATGCATACGCCTCAAATAATCAGGAAAGGATATTCAATAGGCTATGGGCCCCTTCCTTTCCACAATATTGAAAGTTCCCACAAACCTAAGAGAGAGTTTAGCATCCCTTCCAAACTTGATCGAACTATTATGTGATTTCACCTGCAATAAGACTCGATCGCCAACTTCGTAACTACGATCGACATGATGCGAATCGACATAACTCTTATGTTGATCCTACACCTCCTTGATCTTTTGTCTTATAACTTGCATTTGATCTTCCATTTCTTGGATCTCTTCCGGTCCCACGAGGACCCTATCCTCAAGCTGAACCCAACTCAAAGGCGTTTGACATGGTCGCCCGTAAAGAAACTCGAAAGGCTCCATATTAATGGTGCTTTGATAACTATTGTTATACGCAAATTATGCTAGTGGAAAGAATTCTTCCCAATGCTTATGTTGGTCCATAATGTACATGTGCAACATATCCTCCAAGATTTGGTTTGTTAGTTCGGTCTGGTTGTCTGTCTCCAGGCTATACGCAGTACTAAAGTTAAGTTGGGTTCCCAAGGCCTCTTGGAAACTTAGTCCAAAATCGTCCAGTAAACACTGATCCTCGATCAGATATAATCCTCTTGGGCACACCATGCAACCTCACAATATCACTAATTAAAACTCCATTTATGTTAGGTGCCTGATATGTTGTACGCACATGAATAAAATGAGAACTCTTCATCAAAGTGTCGGCTACCACAAAAATCGAGTCATGTCTCCTTGCCGTCAGTGGAAATGCAACAATGAAATCCATCGAAATGACCTCCCATTTCGATTCTAGAATTGCGTGTGGTTGTAGTAATCCTGCTAGATTTCTATGTTCAGCCTTCACTTGGTGACATTCTAGATATCTTGCCATGTAGTTGACTATGTTTGCCTTCATTCCTTTCCAGAAGAATAAGGGTTTAGGGTCTTCTCTCATCTTCGTGACTCTAAGATGAGCCATGTACAGTGCTCTATGAGCCTCGTTTAGGATCAAACTCCTCAACTTGTCGTTGGGCGATACGTAAATTCAAATTTTAAATCTCAATAATCTATCATTTTCCATAGTAAATCCTTCAAATTTTGGTACCATTATTTTGTTTTGTCTGATAAAATCCTTGACCTCTTTGTACCAATCATCGTCGAGCTGTAAAGTTAGAGTTGTTTCGCATAGATTCGTCTGAAAAGGCATCACTGAAAAGATGCACAGTCTCCGACTCAATGCATCTGCCACTCTGTTTACTATTCCTTTTATGTAAGTAATCTCAAAATCGTACTCGCTAAGTAATTCCTACCAACGTCATTGTCACGCATTCAAGTCACTTTGCGTAAAGATGTGTTGTAGTCCACACTGGTTCATTTTTAGTTCAAACTTTCATCCAATAAAATAGTGTCTCCAAACTCTTAAGGCATAAACAATGGATAACAACTCCAAATCATGCGTTGCATAGTTCTCCTCATGCCGTCTCAAATTTCTTGATATCTAAGCGATCACTCGACCATCTTGCATGAAGACTCTGCCTAAGCCTTCTTTGGATGCGTCAGTGCAGACCAAGAATTTTGTGTCCATGTCAGGAAAATTTAGTATCAGTGTTGTTGTGAACAACTCCTTGATCCTCCGAAACACTTCCATGCATTTCTTGGTCCAAACAAACTTCTTGTTCTTCTTTTGAAATTATGTGATCGGATTTGCTATCTTTAAAAACTTCTCGATGAACCTTCAATAGTATCCCAATAAACCCATGAAGCTACACACTTCAGGGACATTCATCGTCACAGGACATTCCATAATAGCCTTGACCTTTGTTGGATCCATGACGATACCTTCGTCAGAGATGACATGCCCTAAGTATTGAATCTTCGATTGATAAAACGAGCATTTAGACAATTTCCCATACAATTTGTTCTCTCGTAGACACTGTAGTACCAAGAGAAAGTGCTCATCATGCTCCTCCATCGTCCGAGAGTAAATTAAAATATTGTCAATAATACTTGGATGAACTTGTCAAAGTATTCGCGGAACACCTCGTTCATCAAACTCATAAATACCCCAAGGGGGTTCATCAGTCCAAATGGTAAAATAGTAAACTCGTAATGTCCAAACCTCATATTAAAGGTAGTCTTAGGGATGTCATCCTCCTTGATCCATAACTGGTGATACCCTGATCTCAAGTCAATATTTGAAAACACTGTCACACCTTTCATCTGATCAAACTGATCATCAATCCTTGGTAACAAATACTGATTCTTGATTATTTCCTTGTTCAATTGACGATAACAGGTGCACCCCATCCTTCTTCTATATGAAGAAAACATGTCCACCCCACAGTGACACACTCGAATGCATAATTCCTAGGTCTAGCAACTCCTTTAGTTGCATTTTCAACTCCTATAACTTCGGGGTCGACATTCGATAAGGTGTTCCTGCTATCGGTTCAGTCCCCGGTTTTATGTCTATGGTAAATTCCAAATCCCTCTTCAGTGGCATCCCAGGTAACTCCTCATGGATGATGTCCACAAATTCTCTCACCACCGGAAGGTGTTCTATACTTTCCGCTACTCTCGTTTAACGCAAGGATTGCATAAATCTTACATCCCTTGCGCATGCTCTTTCGTAGGTTTTAGGAATATATGAACCTTAGGGAAAATCCCTAGTTCCGACCTACAATCATGAATCTCTGTCCCTCATCATCGACCAAGCTCAATCATTTCATCTTACAGTTGAGTATCGCCTCATGTGATTCCAACCAGTGCATACCAATCACGATGTCATAATATCCTAATATCGTGATGTACATGTTGGACATGGTGAAAAAATCTCCTAGGTTAAGGCTACATCTCGTAACCTTCCCACCAACCTTGTTTTTAGCTCCTGAAGACATTTCTACAAAGCTAAACTCATCTTGTTTGAATGCATTTACCTTAATTCTTTTGAGCGTTGCACCATAAATGAAATTCTCCGTAGCACATGGATCTATCAAAATACAAAGGGTTTGGTTAGCGACGGTACCTGATGTCTCGAGCACAATTGACCGGTGCTCTGCCTGGCAGTTATTCACCATTACATGAATCCGACGGGCCTTGCCCAAATATCCCACGGTAGTGGGTCCGACTGATCCATATGCTCTAGTCCTCTCCACTGGGTAGTCGTGCTGGTAATGTGGCTCCCCACATGTCCAAGACCCTTTCTTCGGTCCATTACTCCTGGTACCTGAAGTAGAAGAAGATGACCTATCAACCTAGAATTCTGGTCTGTTCTGCTGAATAGGCGTAAAATGTTGCTACTACGGTTGACGTT
>JASDQU010820117.1:37401-53501 GCA_032191745.1 Picea mariana
TTAGGCCATTAGTTGTAATTATACCTCCTAGTCTCCTATATATACCAAGGAGACATTTTCATTTTGAATCATCTTGTACTTGAATATTTAAGTGGGATAAAAGGAGGTTGCCCCCTCGAAGAGGCTTATTATCTGAAATTATCTCTTTTTCAAGGCGTTGAGTACTTTTTCTGAGTTTTTTCTATGTTGTATTGATATTTGGTTCTTAACACTTGCCTCTTATTTATACTCTCCAAGTAGCTTCGCCAAAAACATCTTCTAGGTCACTTTGCCCATTGTCCTTATTTTAGGGTTAACCCACTTCTAATTTCTCTATTAAATTTATTATTTAAATAATTTATTTTGTATTCACTTTGAATTATAGTACACTCATCACTTCAATTTATTATTTACTTTCTAAAACCTCTTAAACCACTTTGACTACTTTGACCTTTTGGGGCTTCTAGATGACATAAGAGGGTCCTCCAACTTCGTAAGGCCATAACTCTCAAACCGTGAGGAGTTATGTGACATTCCACATACCACCAGAAAGGGAATGACATGTACCATCCATATAGAATAGTATTACCTACAAATATATCAAAACTCATACCATTATCCATCAAACAAACTTTGGTCCATTACCCAAACCTGGGTTCTCCAACTTCTCATGGCCAAAACTCTCTAACCGTGAGGAGTTATGTGACGTTCCACATATCGCCGGAAATGGCATGACAAGACATATCCATCTAGGATAGTTTCAATGAAAAATTAATTGACCTTCATATCATTATTCCACAAATAAGCATGGGTTCTCTAACCATACTTCTAGGATAAGTCAATTCGCAAAGCGTCTTCCTGTGAGGGCTTTCACCATAAGGGGACCACTTTGGAGGTCATCCATTTCTAATTATTATCTACCATAACAAGACAATAACAAGTCATATTTACATCAAACAATCTTGGGTCCATTAGCCAACCTTTGTGCTATGGGGCTTTCTTCAAGGGTTGACATCAATGACAACGAACCTTAATCGACATAGGTTTCCATGGATTTCATAACAGGGTTACCAAAGTCTCAAGGAAAGAGTGTCATCATGGTGATTGTTTATAGAATCACCAAGTACACACACTTTTGTGCACTCTCTCATCCCTTCAAAGCCAGTACAATTTCCACCACATTCATGGAGACAGTTCAAAATCTACATGGAAACCCAAAGATTTTTGTAAGTGACATAGATACCATCTTCACTGGAAATTTTTGGACATAATTATTTTATTGTTTGGGTACTCAATTGGCTCATAGCTCATCCTATCATCCTCAATCTGATGGAAAAACCGAGATAGTGAACAAATATTTGGAAGGATACCTTTGTTGCTTTGTCTCTGATAAACAAACACAATGGTTCAAATGGTTACCCTTAGCAGAATGGTGGTATAACACTTCCTTTCATACTACAACAAAAATGACACTATTTATGGCACTCTATGGATACGACCCTCCTTCCATCACTTCTTCTCTAAAAGAAGAATCTAAGGTTCAAGAAGTGGAAGATCACATCGAGCATCAACAACAAGTTCTCCAAATCTTAAAGGACAACCTAACCATGGCACAAAATCGCATGAAACAACAAGAAGATAAACATCACAATGAAAGAAGTTTTGAAGTAGGGGATTGGGTGATTTTAAGACTACAACCATACAAACAGATGTCTCTCAAGAAATCCAAGAAGGATAATAAATTATCACCAAAATACTATGGCCCTTATAAGGTGTTGCAAAATATTGGTACCATGGCATAAAAGTTGTAGTTGCTTTTATCTTCACGAGTACCCCCAGTTTTCCATGTTTCATGCTTAAAGAAGGTTATAGGTGACAAGATCCTAGTTAAAAATATATTTCCAGAACTTGAAGAGGAAGGAAAAATCATATTGGAACCTGAAGACATCACTGACACAAGAATTCCCCAACTGAGGAACAGATCCATTTCAAAGTATCTCGTTAAATGGAGGAAACTACCTGCTAAAGATTCCACTTCGAAAGATGAGTCTTTTATACATAAGCATCCAGAGTTACTCAAGTGTTGTGGACAACACTTGTCTGAAGGGGAGGGGCATGTTAATCCCTAAATAGTGGCTCATTACCCCTTAATTGGGGTATATTACATTAGTAATGTTATTTTATTTATGTTGGCTTGAGTCCATTAGTTGTAATTGTACCTCCTAGCCTCCTATATATACCAAGCAAAAAATTTCATTTGGAATCATCTTGTATTTGGACATTTATGTGGGGTATAAAGAGGTTTCCCCCTCGAAGAGGCTTATTACCTGAAATTATCTCTTTTTCAAGGCATTGAGTACTTATTTTGAGGTTTTTCTATACTATATTGATATTTAGTTCTTAACAATGTAATATTAAATACATGTAAAGATATTACATTTATGTAATATGTATTACATATTACATAAATGTAATATGTTTACATGTATTTAATATTACATATTAAATGTAATATTTAATACATGTAATATTTGTAATATGTAATACTATATATAATATGTATTACATATATGTAATATGTATTACATATTTGTAATACATATTACATGTATGTAATATGTATTACATATATAATACATATTACATTACATATATGTAATATGTAATATTACATTTAATATGTAATATTAAATACATGTAAACATATTACATATTACATTACATATAATACATATTACATATATGTAATATGTAATATGTAATACATATTACAAATGATGAAATAAAATCGATTGAATATGATAGGAAGAATTAGCTATGGATATAGGTAGGATGAAACAGAGGATTTAGTTGGTTGGAAACATTCACACCAGTGGACCAAGAGCGACATGAGCAGCGGAAATGAAAGATGAGGGAGATGGACCTGGTAGCTCGACTTGTGATATCCATGGAAGACCATGGTGGACCTGGAGAGCAGAACCTGGACTACCTATTGATCTAACTATTACACGATGAGTTATACATTAGTGGACCTGGTCTCTGAGGTGAGCTGGATTGGTCTCAATTTCACAACCTATAGTAACACAAGCTTTTGAGGCAGGACTTAGTAGTTAGTGGCTCCCTGTCTTTCTCCTTCTCCTTGAGCCTCTTTCCCTACAGAGTGACACCCAACCTCAGAGACTAACTTCTATAGCTTCTTCTTCCTTTTAATAGTCATTTTTTTCCCTTCCTCTTGAGACCTCGTTTGTCTTCTTACTGTAACTTAACTTGTATTTCCTACCAATATTTCTATTATCCTTTTACTTAACCATTAGCAAGATCCCACACTGATGGAGGTAGAAGTACGTGGACTAATGAGTGTAGATGACTAGGCCATTTGGAACAGTGCAAGACTTTTTCCCTCGACATATGAGCTCTCAAAACGCACTAATCTTCTGCAGAATCAAGAAGCATCAACTTGTCTACCCTCCATCTCTTGTACCTCAGCTTCTCACCTAGATTTCAACCCATCTCACTCATTCCCTCATTTACCTGCCCTCCATTCTCCAGTCACCTACATTCAAACCTTTCCATCAACCATTTCAACCACTTCCCAAGCTAGCTACCCACCTGCGACTATCAGACCACTCTTATCATAGTCATTTTAGAACCAGCCTCCTCTGCCTCACTCTACTCCGACTTCTATATCTTTTTTCCTCCCCACCTCTACATATAGGGGACCTACTAGAAATAATCTTTCTCGATAGGATATGATTATCCCTCCCACCTATTCTGACTCTATGATGTAGGAGCATCGCTCCATGTCAGTAGCATGCCAACCAACCAACACATCCAACACGTATTTAATGGAGAAAGGGAGAGGCACAACCCTCTCAATTTTGAAATTAGAAATTTCAATAAATGTTGTAAGGCTTTTAATGCTAGACCACGCCTTTGTACAGGTAGTGGTTGAGGTTTCCTATAGCAAGTCCATGACGTAGTCAAGACTGGGCATCCATTTATGTAATGTAACCATAGGAGCCGCTCTGTGATGGCAATAGCTCAAATACGGTGAGGTTGAGGATAAGCTCGAGAGAGCCCTCTCTATAATTAGAGAGAGTGATAGGACTCAGAGTAGAAATAGAGATAGGAGGGGAGACCAGAGTAGAGAGGTCTCGAGAGAGAACTAAGACTTGTTACAGTCCAGCCTTTGTGAACACCTTGTATAGGCATTTCTGAATTAATAGAAGAGCAGTTTTTCCTGCCATGAATTGTCTGTATGTGTTTGCATGTTTTTATGCATTTCGTGTTTTGAATGCATAACTAGTGAAGTATTTCATAAGTTTCAATTTATTCTCATCTTGGAGCTTCCGAGTGCAAGGAGTGCACATAGTCTACAAGGTGTGCATTGACAAAGGTAAGACAACCTCAAGAAAGATCAAGAGGGATAGCTTTGAACCTTCATTAGTAGAGGTGCAAGGAGCGCACAGGAAGGAACTCTGTCTCGAGTTCAGGGAAGACAGAACTACTGAAGGTTTTGTAGAGATCTGCCAAGAGGGCATCGAGCGAATGCATAGAGTGTACTAGGGAACTCTATTTCGAGTTCTGAGAAAAGAGAAGTGTCTAAGAGAAGAGACTGACAGGGTTCTTGAATACTCTATAGGATCTACAAGGTGTGCATCGAGCAAGAGAACGCCAGGTGGGCGTAAGGAGTTTTCTTTTCAAGAAAACTTCTCGAATCTGAGTTATTCGAGATCCTCAAACGAAAGTGTGTGCAGGATTAAATCTCCAAGAGGATGAAGCTTAGAAGGGATAGCATTTCTATAATGCAGACGAGACCCAAAGGAACTAGGCTCATAAGAGGAAGAGTCGAAGGTCGAGACCTTCAAGACTTAGAAAATCATCTAAGTCAAAAAGCCATGAAATATCAGGAGGAAGAGCACAACTACCGTTGGATCGGGCAGAGGATGAGATCTAGACTGTCAGAGTCTATGTCTAGGCACATAGAAGAGCGCACAGGAGATTAGATCTGGGCCATCAGATCTCACGTAAAGGACCAATAACCATTAGATCCGAAAGAAGGTGTGCGGGGTTTAATCCCTGGGAAGCTGCACAGAAGGGTAGAACAGACGATAAAAACTTCAAGGGAGAAGTGTCAATTTGCCGTGAGTCGTCGGATCTAGAAAAAGGTACACGAGGTTTAAAATTCATAGCAACAGAGAAGAGAGGACTCGTCGAAGTCCCGAAAGAATCAGAACCGTCCATCTCAAAGGATGCGTGTCAAGAGACCCACATTTCAGGGATTCGGACACTAGGAGATCGAGAGTGAAGAGTCTCCAAAATTGCAAAAGGAGAACTCGCAAAAGGACCAGAACCGTCCATCAAGGAGGACACATGGAAAATGGTCGGTGTTTCGTAGAAATCGCCGAAAGGACCAAGATCGTCCATCAAGGAGGACACGTGGCGAGCAGTCGAGGTTTCAAGAAAAGGCCCGAAAGATTTTGAACCATCGATCTAGTTAGATTGTGGTTATCAGTTCCAGAAGGGCCTGGGCCGTTGATCTCTCAGAGGGAGAGATTTTGGCATTTTTTGAACTGGGGATTCGAAAGACAGAGAACAGGGGGAATGCTTGCATCGTGATTCCTCGAATCGTGAAGCTGGTAGTGATTTGACGTTAAGCGTGTGCTCACAAAGTGGTGGTCACGTGGATGAAGGCTAAGGGTGGAGCCAAAGCCTGTTAATCCCTTTTCGGCATTTTAGGACCTAGGTGTTGGAGAGGCTAGGAGTCAAGAGACATGGAGTCCCGACTCGCAAAATCGCGAAACGATCATGGTCATCGATCGAGGAGGACACAGGATCGTCGGATCTGGTTTGGGGAAGGACCAGGATTTGGGGTTTCNGTCACATGGAGAGAGGTTAAGGGAGGAGCCAAGAACCTCAACCCTTTTTTGGGTTTCGACGATTTGAAGGACAAGGAGCCTAGGAGAGCTCGCATGCAGGAGTCCCGAAAGCCTGAAACATGAAAGGTGTGTTTTTTACGCCTTGGGTCATAGCCCGAGGTCACTAGATAAGAAGGGGCCAGTTGGAAAGGAATCAACGCCGAGGTGTGTGTTGGTTCAGAACAGAGAAGAGCACCGAAAAGGGGGCGTGTGCGCATATTTTCTCAATACCTATGCCAAAGGACAAAGGGACCTATGGATTCATTCAAAGGGTTCCAACAGGAGCCTGAAGAGCCATTTCGGCTTAGAAGAAGATCGATCCAGAGATTGGGAGGTCACAGAACCCTGTTGAGGTAGGGGGACTACATCAAGTGGTATCAGAGCTACTTTCTATCTGTAGACTATATGCAGAGGGAGGAAGAGTAGATAAAGAAAATACTTTGATACACACCATCAAGTGGTATTAGAGCCAACGAATTTTCTATTTGCATATCACAGACAAGAGGAGGACTGTGAAGGGATACAGTCTGATATCATCAAGTGGTATCAGAGCGGATTTTTGTTTGTAGATTTCAGACAAAAGGGAAAGAAGAGACTGTTACTTTGTTCACAAACAAAGGAGAGATGGTGGGAGAAATTCTGGTAACATCAAGTGGAATCAAAAGCATAGATTCATCTATATACAACAGGTGAAAGAAGAAGGGTGTTAAAGCTCTGTGGTGAATGTTGCAAGGTGTGCAACAAATGACAGATAGCCAGGTGAGCTGTAGGAGGACATGGAGATGCTCTCAGACATAGAGTGATCCATACGCTTGCCAGGAAGGCAGGTGAAATATGGAAATGGCTACTGAAGGTCATGAGCGTGGTGGAAGAGGAGACCACCAGCATATGAGTAAAGTAGATATTGACAAATAACTTGCTGAGATAAGGGCAAGAATGGAACAATTGACATTGAAGATGCAGCATGAGGAAAAAGTACACTGGAGGTATGAATGGCCTCTGAACAAGAAAGCCAAATGGCCTGTTCAAAAGTTGTTGGCTAGGAAACAACAACAAGAGTTGAAGAAGTGGCTGAGGTATACTAAAAGCCTCAGTGACATAGTAATGGTTTGCATCTGTGAGATAGAAGTTGGAGGAACCCTCAGTGATGAGGAAGAGGGATCAGTTTCAAATCTCATAAACTACCAGGAGGGCAGGGATGAAATTTTGAATTGCCAGGTGGGCAATGGAATGAGATCACTGGAGGATATCATAGACTATCAAGAGGACAATAATGAAAATTCATATTGCCAGGTGGGCAATGGTATGAGATTAGCATAGGATCTCATAAACTGCCAGGTGGGTAGAAGTGAACTTTCGAGTTGCCAGGTGGGAAATGGCAAGAGATCAACATAAGGTCTTGCATACTGCCAAGGGAGCAGTGGTGAAAGTTCAGATTTCCAAGTGGGCAATGACATGGGATCACTAGATCTCATAGCCTGCCAAGTGGGTAGTAGAAAACTCCCAAATTGCCAGGTGGGCAGGGGAAAAGAAGTAAGACTGTCTAAAAGTCTTGGGGAATCAGGGGTGAGTTCAGGTCAGCAAGGAGTGCTAATAAGTGAAGATTCATGTGGTTTTGCAGACCATATGAATGAATATGATGAAAAGTTAAAAACTTGCACCATCCAGAAGGAGGATTAGAAGAGCATTCTGATGATTGGGGAACTTCAAGTATTCCTACTAGATAGCCCAATTGAGGCAAGAGCATGTGTTGCAGATGCAACAAAAGAAGGAGGACAACCAATAGATACTTTCAAAGAAGATGAAGAAGTGGAGAAGACAATGATGTTTTCCCAAGGAGAAGAAGAAGAGCATTCGACCGAGTTGCTCAAAATTTTCATTCAGGAAGCTGAAACAGAAATGACTACAACACTGGAGTCTGCAATAGAAGAGGAAGCAGACAGCATGGATTTTACTGGTCTGTGTGAAGAATTGGAAGCCCTGGAGAGAAGGGTGATGGTACAAAATTTTCACATCCAACAGGTTAAGTTGGAAGAAGGTAGTGGAACATACCAGCCAGGGGAGAAGATGGAAGAAGTTGGAAGTATGCTAGCAGGAGAAATGGCAGCAAAAAAATTGCCATAGAAAGAAGCTAAGAAACATTTCATTAAGGATACTATAGAGCTCGAGTCTGCAGTAGAGTGGCCACTTAGTGCCACAAAGAGAGATAAATATAGAGGGTGAGATCGAGCAGATATGCCCATTGAGAAGACAGAAGTGTGACAGAGAAGACTGCATACAAAGAGCCAGCTAGTGGAGCAGCTGGACGAGGTAATTGAAGAAATCAGAAGGCTGATGTTGAGTTCAGTAGAAAAGACTGTCAGCAATGAGAAGCTAAGCAGAAGGGATCCTACAAGAGAAACATGGTAGCAACAGCAGCAACAACGAAGCAGAGGAGACGATGGATAGCTCCAAGGGGAAGTTTGGGATCTAGGTGGATTTCAACACTGGAGAAGAGGAGCTCATGATTAGAAGATCATGATTTTTCCAGCTGAGAAGTATGATGCAAGAGCATCGCTCCATGTCAGCAGCATGCCAGCCAGCCAGCACATCCAACACGCATTTAATGGAGAAAGGGAGAGGCGCAACCCTCTCAATTTTGAAATTCAAAATTTCAATAAATGTTGTAAAGATTTTAATGCCAGATCATGGCTTTGTATAGGTAGTGGTCGAGGTTTTCTTTAATGGTTGCCTACAGCAAGCCTAGGACGTAGTCAGGAGTGGGCATCCATTTATGTAATGTAGCCATAGGAGTCGCTCTATGATGGCGATATCTCAGAGATGGTGAGGTTGACGATAAGCTCGAGAGAGCCCTCTTTGTAATTAGAGAGAGTGATAGGACTCAGAGTAGAGAGAGAGATAGGAGGATAGACCAGAGTAGAGAGGTCTAGAGAGAGAACTGAGACTTGTTACAATCCATCCTTTGTAAACACCTTGTATAGGAATTTCTGAATTAATAGAAGAGTAGTTTTTCCTACCATGAATTGTTTGTATGTGTTTGCATTTTTTTATGCATTTCGTGTTTTGAATGCATAACTGGTGAAGTATTTCATAAGTTTCAATTTCTTCCTATCTTGGAGTTTCCGAGTGCAAGGAGTGCACATAGTCCACAAGGTGTGCGTTGAAAGAGGTGAGACAACCTCAGGAAATCTCAAGAGGGATAGCATTGAACCTTCATCAACAGAGGTGCAAAGAGTGCACAAAAAGAAAATCTGTCTCGAGTTTAAGGAAGACAGAACTATTGAAGGTTCTATAGAGCTCTGCTAAGAGGGCATCCAGTGAGTGCATAGAGTGCACTAGGGAACTCTATTTTGAGTTCTAATAAAAGAGAAGTGTCGAAGAGAAGACACTCACAGGGTTGTTGAATACTCTATAGGCTCTGCAAGGTGTGCAATGAGCAGGAGAATGCCAGGTGGGTGTAAGGAGTTTTGTTTTCAAGAAAACTTCTCAAATATGAGTTATTCAAGATCCTCAAACATAAAGTGTGCTCATGAGTAAATATCTGAGAGGACGAAGCTCATAAGGGACAGTGTTTCTATAACACATATGAGACCCAAAGGAACTAGGCTTGCAAGAGGAAGAGTCAAAGGTCGAGACCTTCGAGACTTAGAAATTCGTTTAAGTCAAAAAGCCAAGAAATCTCAGGAGGAAGAGCACAACTACTATTGGATCGAGCAGAGGACAAGATCTGGACCGTCGGAGTCTATGTCTAGGCACATAGAAGAACATGCAGGAGATTAGATCTAGGCCATTAGATCTCGCGTAAAGGATTGATAGCAGTCAGATCCAGAAGAAGGTGCACAGGGTTTAATCCCTGGGAAGCTACACAGAAGGGTAGAACAGACGATAGAAACTTTGAGGGAGAAGTGTCGATTTGCCGTGAGTCGTCGGATCTAGAAAAAGGTGCACAAGGTTTAAAATTCATAGGAACAGAGAAGAGAGGACTTGTCGAAGTCTCGAAAGAATCAGAACCGTCCATCTCAGAGGACGCGTGTCATGAGACCCACATTTTTGGGATTCAGATATCGAGAGATTGAGAGTGAAGAGTCTTAAAAATCATGAAAGGAGAATTCATGAAAGGACCAGGACCATCCATCAAGGAGGACACGTGGCAAATGGTCAGCATTTCATAGAAATCGCCGAAAGGACCAAGACCGTCCATCAAGGAGGACACGTGGCGAGTGGTCGAGGTTTCGGGAAAAGGCTCAAAATATTTCGAATCGTTGATCCAGTTAGATCGTGGTCATTTGTTCCAGAAGGGACTGGGCCATTGATCTCTCAAAGGGAGAGATTTCGGCATTTCATGAGCTGGGGATTCGAAAGATAGAGAACATGCAGAATGCTTGCATCGCGATTTTCTGAATCATGAAAGTTGGTAGCGCTTTGACATTAAGTGCATGGTCACAGAGTGGTGGTCACATGGATGGAGGCTAAGGGAGGATCCAAAGCTCATTAAGCCCTTTCTGGAATTTTGGGACCTGGGTGTTCGAGAGGCCAGGAGTCAGGAGACGTGGAGTCCCGACTCACAAAATTGCGAAACGATCGTGGTCGTCGATCGAGGAGGACGCAGGACCATTAGATCTAGTTTGGGGAAGGACCAGGATTCAGGGATTCAAGAGGCAAAGGGATGAGACTCTTGAACATCGAAGTCCCGAAACATGAAAAGTGCCTTTTGGCATTAGCGTATAGTCACAAGGAAGTGATCACATGGACAGAGGTTAAGGGAGGATCCAAGAACCTCAACCCTTTTTTGGGTATCAGTGATTCGAAGGACAAGGAACCTGGGAGAGCTCTAATGTAGGAGTCTTGAAACCCTGAAACATGAAAAGTGTGTTGTTTACGCCTTGGGTTATAGCCTGAGGTCACCAGATAAGAAGGGGATAGTTGGAAAGGAATCAACGCTGAGGTCTGTGTTGGTTCAGAACAAATAAGAGCGCCAAAAAGGGGGCACACGCGTAGATTTTCTTGAGACTTGTGCCAGAGGACAAAGGGACCTGTGGATTCATTCAAAGGGTTTCAGCGGGAGCCCGAAGAGCCATTTCATCTTAGAAGAAGATCGATCCAGAGACCGGGAGGTCGCAGAACCCTTCTGAGGTAGGGGGACTGCATCACTCTGGTCGAAATCATAGAGAGCGCACACCTGGGGGTAAGTTATCTACACATAGACCATGGGCTGCTAAAAAAAAATAAAAAAAATAGTTCTGGGAGTGGATATATTCCTGGAGGAATATGTTTCCATGGCCCTGTGCAGCCTTGTAGGAAGCCTCTCCTACAAACATCTATGCAATATAGATCTAGAAGACTAGATAGAAAAATATTAGAGACCATTATTGGGCTACATCCCCACAGTCTCACATCTTGGATGGGGTTGGCTTCTCTTCCATTTTAAATCTTCTGAGGACTCTACATCCATCCTGGAACAACTCTGGATTTTATATGAAAACAATATTATGTTGAAGCGATGGAGAGTAAGTTTTGACCCATCACAGGATTATTTTCGCCTTCCTCATCTATGGGTCCTCCTCCCTAGACTCCCCCTTTATCTATGGAATGACAAGGCTCTAAAGGAGATAGGTAACTCCTTGGGCCATTTCATCATTATTGATTCTAAGACACATACTGGGCCTAACAGAAAAATGGCACATATCCTTATTGAGATAAATCTTCATGAAGGACTACTTGTAACTTTAGACATAGACTGGAGAGGACATCTCACTCGCCAAAAACTTGACTATCTTGGATTACCCTTTAGATGTGCTCTCTACACACAAACAGGTCACTTAAGAAAGACTTTATCGGGTACTCATGAAGAAGAACAGTCCAAAGAAACTATGCTTGAACTCGCCTCCAACTTGGACTCTCCAGATGAGCATTCTCAGATTCATTACGTAGATTACATTGATGAAGGAACTTTTCCTGATCTGGACACAATCTATGGTAAGCTTAAACTGATATGCCCATTTCTCTTCTCCTCTCTCACATCCTTGGAAAAGGACCTTTTAGACTCCTCCCCTCTCCTAAATTCACTCTCATATTCACATAGATGGATTGAATCCCCCATTATTCACTCAGACTCACTTTCTCCACTTCCAAATTCCAGTCGGCCTCATAGTCTTTTTGAAATGAACATAACCTTATCTCACGCTCCATCTGTTTCAACCTCATATCCTTCCACTTCTAATATAACTAGCGCTCTTTCGCATTGTCCCAACCCTCCTTGCCTCTCAACACACAATTGTTCTCACGTTGCTCCTGAGATTCATTTTGATGTTGTTTATGTCTTAACATCGGCCTATCTAACTGCACCCTTAGAGATGCCTCCCTCTCATATTGCTTCAATCCATTCCCTTAACCCAATCACAACACTCAACTTTACCACACCTACCCTTACGTATCCCTCAACAACTCTTATTCCATCTATGGTTCAGGAACTTCCACTTTCCCCTTCAATCACTCCATAAACCTTGATCTCGGATATCATTGATGTCCAATCCTTCACACAGGAAAACATACCACACTTACCGGGTATTTTATAAACTGAGACTGATGACATTACTATAGGAGCTGTCTTGGAATCTTTACTTCCTTATTATAAAGAAGTACTCTCCCCTACACCACTGCCTTTCTTTCAGGGTACTTCACTTATCCACACATCCACATCTGATTCTGAACATCTTACAGTTGAGAACATGACATCTAATATTGAAAAATAATACACTTGGTCAAGAGGCCATGAGCACTCTCCGATCAAAATCCGTAGTGCAATACATAAGGAGGGAAACTCATGTATCCATCATGTGGGGACATCACACTCACCATTTGATATTGGGGTTCTTAGAAGCATGAAATCCCTAGCAAGAGAAAAACCATGATTCTGCTCTCCCTCAATATCATAGGGGTGCCTCCCCCCCCCCCTCAAATCTACCTCCTTCATAATACTTCTCACTCATACTTCTCCTGACATCATCTTTCTTCAAGAAAATTTGGTCGATAGCAACAAGTCTTGTTTATTCTTAAAACAATTTCACTCTAATTGTCACTTTTGCTCAGTCAATTCTATCGACACTTATGGGGGTTTAGCAGTGGCTTGGGACCCCAATAAATTTGAACTTATTCCCTTTTTATGTTGTGGAGGCATCCTTATCTCAGGTACTTGCCGAAGAAACAACAAAAGGTTCAATCTACTTAACCTTTATGCACCGTGCATTGATAGACAGACTTTCTGGGAGAATATTGAAGCACAGGGACTCCTTGATCTTGAAAATCTGATTCTAGCAGGTGATTTAAACCTCACTCTCTCCATTGGAGAAATCTGGGGGACTTAATCTATCTAGGATCCATTGAATGATTTTTTAATTCACTATTATTAGCACACAATATTTCATATTATGCTCTAGTCACTTTGGCACCAAATTGGTGCAATGGGAGGATGGGCATGGATCTTATTTCTAAATGCCTCGACATATTTCTAATTGTTGATAATATTATCTCAACAGAAGCCTGGATATAATCTTGGGTGGAAGCCCCCTTCTTTTCAGATCATGCTCCTATCCTCCTACACTTGGACTCCTCATCTCACAAGTTTGCTTATACTTTTAATTTGAACTCATATTGGATTCTAGAAGAAGACTTTAAAAAACTTGTTTCTGAAGTTTGGACTGAACCTCAATATATAAATGAATCCTATATCTAACACAGATTCATTTGGAAGTTAAAGAGTCTCAAAGCACACATCAAGTCTTGGTCTTTCACTCATAGGAAATTCACAACACAAAGACTGATCGATGTTGAAGCACAGATATAGGTACACTACCAATCTGATCTTAGCGTGAGGAATTTTGGAGACAAAAACAACTTGCTAAAAGAATTAGAAGAATAAAGGAACTTGCTCCTTCTCAAGGAAGAAGCCATCTGGAGACAACACAGTAGAGTAAAATGGCTTCAGTGTGGTGACCTCAATACAAAATTTTTCTACCATTACGCCAGCTCCTGCAAAAGAAAGAAATATATCTAGAATTTATTTGATGACTTGGGTTTACTTCACGAAGGACAGGAAGCATTAAAATTAGGAGCAATAAACTTCTTCGAACCACTCTATGAGGAAAAATCCATTGAGATCTTTAAATATTCTATCATGGTGGCTAGACTCTTCCCACATGCCGTGTTGGAGGAAGACACTTTATTGTTGGAAACTCCCATTACACTATAGGAAATTCAGGATGCCCTCAAGTCTTTCTCAAAGGATAAAAGTCCAGGCCCAAACAGATGGACAATTGAATTTTATCTTCATTTTTTTAATCTGGTTGGCCTAGATCTACTAGAACTAGTGGAGGACACTAGACTCAGTGGGAAGGTGGTGGGCCATTAAACTCAACTTTCCTCACTCTTATCCCCAAATTTGCATCCCCTGCTACATTTGGTGACTTTATACCAATTGCACTCTGTAATCGTTGTTATAAACTAATCTCTAAATTTATTGCAACAAGGATCAATCCCATCCTCTCACGCTTTATATCACAAGAGAAACTGGGGTTTTTAAAAGACTGTCATATTCTTGATGCCATTGGTACGGCCCAGGAGTGTTTACATAGTATCAAGAAGAAAAAATCCAAGGAACTTATACTAAAACTTGATCTCAAGAAAGCTTTTGACAGTATAGATTAGAACTTTCTCAGAATGATCTTGGTTCAGACAACCTTTAGCTATTCTATGATTAAATGGATTATGAGTTCTGTTACTAGTGCAAATATTGCTATCCTAATCAATGGAAAATCCACAGATTTCTTTCGCATTGGCAGGAGTTTGAGACAGGGCTGCCCCGTCCCCCCAATTCTTTTCATTTTGTCTATGGAATCCTTTAGCTTGGTCCTCAAGACCAGGCAAGTAGATGGAAATATCATTGGTGTTAAGGTCTCTAGGACTATCCAAAGTTTTCATCTTCTATTTGTCGATGATGTCCTCATTATGACGAATGATTCCATTAAGGAATAGGAAGAAATTAATGAGATCCTTAGACTCTTCTGCAGTGCTACAAGACTGTCGATCAATTGGAATAAATCTTCCTTTCACTATGTTAATCTACAACAACAAACCTTGGATCATCTAAAAGGTATTTTCCCTTACTCATTCACTCATCTTTCTGTTGGAATTACCTACTTGGGGTATTTTTTAAAGGAAGATTCATACAAACCAAGTGATTGGAACTGCTTGCTTGCAAAAGTCCACAAAAATATGAGCCACTGGTGTACTCGTTGGCTCTCTCTTGGAGGGCACTTCACTCTCATTAAAGTGGTTCTGGAATGGCAACTCATGTACTCGATGGCTCTTGTAGCCATACCTACCACAGTCCTCACCAAACTTCATAGAATTATATATCACTTCCTCTAGTCAGGCTTCTTTGTTTCTTCCCGTCAACATCTATGTAATTGGAAAATTCTAGCTAAGACCAAACACAAAGGTGGTTGGGGGCTAAGGAATCTAAAAAAATTCAGTCAAGAAGTTGTTGCCTCCACTCTCTGGCATGTTATGACTTAAAATGACATCTCTCACTCCATAATCATCGATAAATACATCAGACATATCTCTGTAAACAACTGGTTTTCGTCCGATACTAATTAGAAAAGGGCGACCAAAGCTACTTCTTTTTTCTGGAAAACTTTAATTAAACCTAAGCATTTGATCACTCAATGGGTCTACTGGCTCCCTGGATTTGGTTCTACTATTGAGATTGGGCGTGATTTCATACTCGGTCTAAGGGAATGCTCTATTCTTTCCCTAGATCTGGTATCTCACCTCCACTCACACAGTGTTTGGTTCCTCTATCAAGATAGGATCCACTCCAACTCGACCTCCGCTCCTGATAGTTGGATCTCGAGCAACGCACTCGGTATCAACACAGATCTAGAAACGATCTGGGATAAATACTGTGCAGACTTGACCCTATTGGGTATTCACCTAAATAACTTAGCAGATTTTCTTTAGTGGTCAAGGGGAAACCACTCAGGTTATTTGACAGCCCATAATATCTATTCTGACATTGCAAATACACATAGGCATACAAATATTAGAGGTTGGAGAAAGAAAATGTAGTCCTGGCAGCTCCCGCGCAAAATAAGACTCCTCAAAATAAAAATAATAATAGTATATATGAATAAAAATTTGAGG
>JASDQU010820117.1:74965-98440 GCA_032191745.1 Picea mariana
ACACACACACACATACATCACCATCCATATACATCACCACAATTTTATTATCTAGTTCTAATTATCAATCATATCAGTGACTCATTATCATCGAATCTTGTCACCACAATAATGTGGAAGTCAAAACTATTGTTTTTTCTACGGTCAATTGAAATAATGTTTTTCGTATTGTTTGTGTAAATGTTGTTTGATATGAACACACAACTCTTGGAATCACATGGCCCAACCATTCCTTGCATATTTTGATCAACAATTTCTCCTCAATTTTGTTGAAAAATCCAATCCTAATATTATTTTGTGGATGATATGGAAAAATTCTATGACATTGTATAAAAATTTAGAAGCAATATATAAAAATTTATAGATAATAGCTAAATTTTTGGACTGACAAAGTGTTCCCACTACTTATGTGTCAAACTCTTTGTACAACCATATCTTATGATGATGAGCATCTCATCTAAAACAAATGTTTGAACTTTKKCTATTTAATCTATGTTCATCATCATTTCTTCCCATATGGMTATGTAATTTTTTKTCCCTCTAATGTTATTATTAGCTCCACTCCTTGTTGTAGGTAAAATTGGTCAAAATTACTCATTTTTCAAATGGATGTTGGGTGATGTACTGTATGATTTTGCATTAAGTATTGATTGTACACATACTTTCTAAGGGTGTCACAATGTGGGATAGTCATAGTGCATTTGTCATAGATAACCCATACACAAATGTCACTAAGGACCTTCCATCTATCTTGAGAGATAACTCACTTGTGTTGGACTGTCCTCCTTTAATTTAAATTGTCATAGTCTAGATGTGTGATGATGTTTCAGCCACATGATGTCTAATACTGCTATGACAGGGTCCCCTTTCACATGTCTCCCATTGTGCTTTTCCCTTGGTTGCATGTTTTTATTTAATAAACCTTTTGGTTTGAGACTCCTTCAAGGTTAATAATGGGTTTTGTGCTTCAGGCCTTTGATTTGGTCTTCATTTGGTTGGAAGTCCCTCTATTTGGGTAATCAACACCCAAAAATCCATTTGGGTACACTTTTTAGCGGACATAATTGGTCAAAATTTCCTCTACACTTATTGGACTTGACATGTACCATGTGAGCCATACATTTTTTCTACTCTACCATGCCTATTATTGATGCCCCATAGATTAGAGAGGGGTTTTCCCTAAACTTACCTATAGTATGACTATAGAACTCATGACACCTTATTCAAAACCTATGGCTCAATTATAATTGAAAGCTTGGCATGTTCCTAGATCTATTTAAGTCAGCATTTACAGACTCTTTGTTAAGGGTATTGTCCTCTCATTCATTTTCACATCAAAACTATTATACATTGACACCAAACTTGTGATTGATCACTCTTTTATTCTCTTCTCACACTCTTTCTAGGTATTACATCAATCAAAACCAATTTTCCAACAATCTCCTCCTTTGTCATTGATGGCAACACTCATACTCCCACTGTGACCATTGTTCCCCCTGTCTTCATGCTTTTGATCTTTCTCTCCCCCTTTGACATTAATGAAAAAGGGTAACTCCCTGTGAAAATTTGTATTTACAAGATGCTATGCAGATCAATGTGGGGTAGGAACTACTCCCAGCTTCTGTCGAAGATACTCAAAGGTCTCCCTTGAGATAGGTTTGTTGAAGATATGTGTAATCTATTATTTTTTCCCAGTGTACTCCAACTTGATATTCTTTTATGTGACTTGTTCTCGTAGAAAGTGGAACTTGATAGGAATATGATTGGTCTTGGAATGCATCATTGGATTTTTGGAGATATTTATAGCACTAGTATTGTCACAGAATATTGAAATAGGCTCATCATATTTTACTTGTATGTATTGTAGGGTTTGATTCAACCAGAGGACCTGAGTATAACATGCTACTGTTGTAATATACTCTGCTTCTATTGTAGACAAGGATACTAAGTATTGCTTCTTACTTAACCAGAACACCAGATAATCACCCAAGTAGAATGATTCTCTGCTAGTACTTCTTCTATCATCAATGCTTCATGCCCAATCTTCATCTGTGTAGGTGACCATAGTCATCTCATTCCCATTCAAATAGCACAATCTAAATTATGTTGTTCCTTTGAAATTTATGAAGATCCTATTTACTACCATAACATGATTTTCGTTCGGTGTTGCTTGAAATATTGCAACCTATCCAAATTCTTACATCACATCTGGGCTTGAGTTATTTAAATAGAGTAGGATACCAATCATCAATCTATACAGTCTATGATCTACTTCCTTATATTCATCATCTTTTCTCAACTTTCAATTAGTCACCATAGGAGTACTTAAGAGCTTGCAATCTTCCATTCCAAACTTCTTCAACATTTCTTTGATGTACTTGGTTTGGGAAATCAAAGTACCTTCATCTAGATGAGATATCTTGAGTCCCAAAAATAAATTCAACTCACCAAGTAGGGACATTTCAAAATGACTCTGGATGTCTTTGGAAAACTTCTTTCTCATCATGTCATCATCTCTTCCAAAGATGATGTCATCCACGTATACTTCAATGATAAGCATATTGTCTTGATCAACTTTTATGTAGATATTACTATATGCATTGTCCTTTCCGACTCCTTGTTGCTGCAATTACTTGTCCAATAGTGAAAACCAAGCTCTAGAGGATTTCTAGGATTTTCTGAGTCCATATAGAGCTTTCTTCAATCTACAAACATTATCTCTAGGATTAAACCACAATCCAAGACCTAAATGTGAGAAGGAAATATTACATTAGCTAATTGCAAATGAGAGAGAGGAGAGACAAAATAGAATCAATCTTTACACATAAGAGACTAAGAAACCAATTGTAATCACAATGTATTAATACTTAATAATGAGTACAATATATAGGAATCTCCACATGAGGAGTAATTCACACTAGGTTGGGATTTCCATGTGCATTCTCAAGTAAAAAGGTAACTTCTCCCAATAGAAACAATTAACTAAAGTCAAACGTTGCTAATAATAAGAAAAGGTAAAAAAATATAGGTGCGAACTTAGTGAGAACTCTACATGAAGTCAACATGCATTCCATAATAGAAAACAATTCCTAGAATGAAATAGAAATTTTCCTAGTGGTGGCTAAAAATAGGAATTAGCCTAATGGTAGCTAAAAAATAGGAATTTTCCTAATGGTGGTTTATGAGCCCATGGTTTTGGAAACCCGTGGTATTTTCCCATGGTATTACATATGGGAATCCATCAGCTATAAATAGACATGTTATAAACAACGGTCCTCCTAAATAAGTATGTCACTAAGCATGTAGTTGAGCATGTACCCCAACATAATCTTCATTTTCTAGTAGTAAGAACGCTTATGGTTGTTCTATGTAGACCTCTTCTTCTAATTCTCCATTTTGAAATGTTGATTTTACATCCATCTAATATACTCTGAAGCTTTTGGAACATGCATAGGCCAACATCGTTATGATTTTTCCCATTCTGGAAACAAGAGAAAAAGTTTCTTTAAAATATAATCCTTCAACTTGACCATATTCTTTGCATACTATCATTGCCTTATTTCTAGTTACCTGTCCATATTCATTTAGTTTATTTCTGAAGACCCATTGNGAGAAAAAGTTTCTTTAAAATATAATCCTTCAACTTGACCATATTCTTTGCATACTATCATTGCCTTATTTCTAGTTACCTGTCCATATTCATTTAGTTTATTTCTGAAGACCCATTTTGTACCAATCACATTTTTGTCCTTAGTTCTTGGAATCAGTTCCCATGTCTCATTATTCTCTATTTGATTCAATTATTCTTCCATGGCCTTGATCTAATGTTCATCATTGTTGGCTTCCTCAAAGTTTCTTGGCTCAACTATGGATAATATTGATAGATGTATTTGTTCTGGTGTACATGCCCATTTGCTTCCTCTGGTTTCTATTCCTACATTTTTATTTCCAATAATTTGTTCTAGTAGATTATTCTTTTGAACTTGATGGTTAGGCATTTTAGTAGGTGTTTGGAAATCTTGTTGATTGTATTATGTTTCTTCTTTCTCTACCTTTGGATTCTTCTATTCTAGTTCTTCTAGTTCTTCCTCTACTTCTTCTTCTACTTCCTGCCTTTTTGAATTTTTTCTTTCTTCTCTAGTCTTCAACACATTTTTTTCATCAATATTTACATTGATTCTTTCCACTATTTTGTTGAGTCTTAGGTTGTAGCATTTTTATGCCTTTATTTTTCTTGAGTAACCAATCAATATGCCTTCATCAACTCAAGGGTCAAATTTTCCAATGTTATTGTATTCTCTTTTTATGTAACATTTTCTTCCAAACATTCTAAAATGCTTAATGTTCATTGGTCTTCCTTTCCACAGTTCATAAGGAGTCTTGTCATTGTTACTTCTAATCATTCCTTTGTTCAATATGTGAATGATTGTATGTACTTCTTGTACCCAAAATATATCACCCAACTTGAAATATTTCAACATGGTTCTAGCCATTTCTCATACATTTTTGTTCTTCCTTTCAATGACTCCATTTTGTTGAGGTGTCCCAGTTGCTGAGAATTTTCTTTTTATTCCATGTTCGTCACATAAAATGTTGAATTATTTTGATGTGAACTCACCTCCATTGTCTGGTATCAAGCACTTGATTTTCAAATCAATCTTGTTTTTAACCATCTCTTTGAATATCCTGAAACATTCGAATTCCTCTGACTGTTGCCTAAGAAAACAGACTCCAATCATTGTTTTATAATCATCAATAAGTAGCATGAATTATTGTTCACCATTGAACCCTTTTTTTCTCATCTGTTCACATAGAGCAGTGTGTACAATCTCCAATGTTTTTGTTGTAGAGTATTCCTTTGTCATGAACTCAACTCTTGTTTGTTTTCCACTCTAAAAGTGCTTGTTGGTTTTGAGATTTCAGGCATTTCTCTTATTTCTTCCTTTCTACTGATTTTGACAAGATTGTTAAAGTTCATATGGCCCATTCTTCTGTGCCAAATCCAACTTCATCTTCCCTTCCTAAGAAAAATATTTCCTTTCCGATCTCATTCAAAATTTATTTTTTGTTTCGATTTCTTACTTTTCTCGCCACCAATCTACCTGATACTTCTTTCCTTATTTTTCATGTCTTTGATTTGAATATAAGTGTGTGTCCCTAGTCACACAAATGGCAAACACTTATCAGATTATGCTTCATATTCTCGACACATAGGAAATTTTATTTCATAGCATATTTTCTTCTAAGATTGATTGTTCCCTTTCCAATAATCATGGCTAAATTATCATTTCCAAATGAAATTGATCCATCATTTTATTTCCTCAGAGTTACAAATATTTCCTTGTCCCATGTCACATGATTTGAAAAACCACTGTCAACATACTGTTCACTTTTTATGTTTTGGGATTGAAGAGCAATTGAACATTCTACAATGTTCAACTTATCATGCTTCCTTTTCCATGTCATTGATGGTTATTTTACATGATTATTGAAATCCTACTTTGGTTCCTTTGGAGAAAAAATCAGTCTGCAATCTTTGGCCATGTATCCAAAATTTTTGCACTTGTAGCATTTTACTTCATTATTTAATGATCCAAAACTATTATAATTTTTATTTTACACTTCATGAGGCTTTATGTGATAATTATTTCTAGATTATCCTTCATAGCTTCTTTTTTCTTAGAATAATATCTACAGTTTATAGCCTTGTGCCCAAAATTGTTACAAGATGTAACATCCCACTCTTACGCGCACTGAGCGAACTTATCCTTGAGGACACTTGCTTGCAAGTGATCCAGATTATTATACTATTGGTCGTTTGATTATGATTATGAGGCATTATGGATATGATGATATGTTATTTTGTTGTATTGACATAGACATGTGCTATTGACTCAGTTCTCCTGAGTGTGCAGGACTTTGGACCTCGAGGATGCAGAGGCATCGATGAAACCCCTTGGACTCTGAATCGAGTCAGGGAGTGGACTATTGGGGTTTGATTTTCATTGATATGACATATGTACACATGATTAGATGTTATGAGGATTGATTATTATTGCTGACATGATTTGTTGATGATGCAGGCTGATGATAAATTTCCGACCAGACTCACATGTGGAGTATAGGGTTCATGCACGACAACCAGAGACTTTGAGGGAGAGGTGTGGACAACAACCATGCCACAACCTACTAGCACTCCCTTCGTGGCTCAAACTGTAGGTTAACAATTACCTAGTTTGAGAAGACCCACGATGTCGTGAGGGTAGACTAGGACAGTCACTCATGACGATTCTAAGGGTCACGCAATAAGGCAGGGGCCTTATTCCTTAGAGGCCCTTAGTCTCCCACAAGATCACATGGAAGAGTATTGACTCCAGGGGTTTTTTATGTCTACCAAGTCAGTCAACAGGTGAGTGGCACCCTTAGAGCACGTAGTGCGTATTGAAGTGAACGTCACACAAGGAAAATAGAAAGAGGTGAGTGGCACCCTTGGAGCATGTAGTGCGTCTTGAAGGGAATGTCACACAAGGAAAACTGAAAGAGTCGAGTGGCACCCTTGGAGCACCTAGTGCATCTTGAAGGGCACATCATGATTTTAACTAGTAAGTGAATAAACCTAGTCGGCCCTAAAATGAATGATGTGATAAGTAAGAATTAAAAACAATTTTTCCCTAATGCAAATGTCACCTAGCCTAGAGAAATTAAAATATAGGTCTAAGTAACACATGTGGTCAAAAAAATAATCATAATTAAACATTTAACAAGAAGGGGGTAAGAAATTCAATTAAATTATTAAAATCAAATTGTAAAGGGGGATTAAAATTTTAAAAGGGAAATGATTGTTTTATCTACATATGCTAATTTAATTTTTAATTAAAAAGAAAAAGGGGTAAATGGTTGTTTTTCTACACTTCCTAAATTGATTTTTAGTTAAAAAGGGAATAGAGGGAAACTTAAAAGAAATAGGAAACTAAAGGAAAAAGAGGAAACATAAAGAAAAAGATGAATGTCTAACTTAGTAAGGAATCTTGCCTTGGGAACTTGTTATTTTTGAGCTCAACTAGGAATTAAGTATGGTGTAAGTCATTTAAGAAGTGTCATGGAATTTTAGGACACCTAGGAGCATTTTTAGGAATGTTTTTAGGTGGATTAGGGAAATAGGATTAATTAATTAATTAATAAAAGTAATTTTCTAGTGCAACTAGGGGATTGGGCGACATGTGTACGGGGGAGTTTTTTCCTAATTAAAATTTATAAAAAGGGATTTAATGAGAATTGAGAAACTAATTACTTAAAAACTCTATAAAAAGGATGGAGGAGGAGGAGTATGGATTTCATCTTTATGCGTAATGTTACGCTGCTGAATTTTTTCCTTGACTGAACTTATCTTGTGGAGTTGGGATACCCAAGTCGGGTAACAAGTGGTAGCTCGACCTTGCTAGGCGAGCTGGGCACTAGCAGTTCTCTGGTATTTTGTGTGTGGCCCCTTTGTGGCTCGGGGGGCTCAGGGGGAATAATATTAACCCTAGCATTGGTTGGGAGGTACCAGTGAGGTCACATCGGTCGACAAGCTAGAGCTAGACAGAGGGTGCACCGGACAATGACTCAGAGTTGTCGCATTTGGCTACGGTACACATGCGTTTATTTTTTAATGGTAGATTAATATTTTTCTTGCGCTTTCATTACTGTACTTATATTGTGTAAATAATTATGTTTTACTCAGCGTTCTTAATCAAGGAACTTAAAGTCATCCCAGCCTTATGCTCACTGCGTTTTGAGTTGATTTCCTTGGAAAACCCAAACCCTGATTACTATGACTTTTTTGTATTTGTTTTATTGATATTACGAAGAAATTTGTGTTTTTCCCTTATCCCTTTAGTCATCATTCCGTGTCTGAGCAGTCGGCCAGGAGTCGAATCGATGGTCATCACTTTGGTGTTTAAATACCTATAGATTCAAATGCCCTGCTTTTTTGTGCATGGATGATGAGTGAAGGATAAATTTGCCCAATTTTCTATCCCTTACTTATCTCTGTGTTTGATTGATTCATGGTTGAATGATTTGTCTTTGCACCTTATTTTGATTGAGTATCTATGCGTATTGTTTATTATTTCTCTCTGTGAACAACTTAATACTCTCTGTGTTTTTAATATCACCTCTGCGTTTTTGGATGTCATTTTATTCTCTACGATTTTAATGACAATTCCTAGCTCTTTGATTGGTAAAATATCAGCGTTATTAATATGTCAATGAAAATGTTTTAATTTATATATTGACTGGGTTTTTACGCTTGAATGACGGTAAATTTATACCTTGAATAACAGTGAAAAATTTACTTTGAATGCCTGCATTTTTTCACTTGAATGAAAATAGATTTATGCCTTGAAATAACAAGAAACTATACTTCTAATTTCCCTACGATTTACATGGCTCTTCACCTAGCATTCTTGACTGAGATTTTATTGAGAGAGTTGTTGTGTTTTTAAATTTTATTGACATAGATTTTTCCCTACAAATTTTGTGGCTCTTCACCCCGCATTCTTGACTAAGTTTCAATGAGAGAATGACTGCATTTTTAAATTTGTTGACAACGAATTCACCTTATGATTTTCATGGCCTTTACCACAATGAGTTTACCTAGCATCTATTTCATTTGATAGATGTTTTGCCTCCCTTTGAATGATGTTTTTTTGGGTAGCGATTTCATTTGATAGCCTTCTCGTTTGATATCTATTTCAATTTCATTGGCAGCTATTTTGTTTGGAAATAATTCATTGATAGATGCTTTATCTCATTTTAAAAACACCTTTAACTCAATGAATTTATATATATCAACTCAGCGAATTCATATATATTAACTCAAAAAATCTATATATTAACTCAGTGAATTAAATTATGATAGCGATTTTATTTACTGTATGGACAGTGTATTTTAACCCAACGATTTCCAGTTCTTTCTCACAAATTTAATGACATAAATGCCCAGTTCCTGCTCACGATTTTCATGGAATAACTGCCCAGTTCCTACTCACAATTGTCTGAGCGACTCACTTCATCACTATGATTTGATTTCTTTGTGTATAGTCTTTCACCAACTAATTTCTATAGCCCTTTCCCGCAACGAGATACACAACTAATTACCAATTCTTATGCAGGGATACAGACGGCTTGGCAACAATTTTAAATAATTACATTTTTGTAATGAGAGTGTTTTGTTGTAAGCGTCGTATGTTGGGTATGATAACATTGCATTGACAACGTTTTTATTTAAATATGTGTTATTTAAATGTGTGACAGACATCTAATTCTAGCAATTTAGTGACAACAATTTAAATTACATGGAGTTACGTATACAATGAATTATACATTTAAATGGAAGCAATATTATCCATATTGCTATTTACCCAATAAACGATATTCATATTCATATTTCTATTTACATAGTAAATGATATTGCTATTTACCCAGTAAACGATTTTCATATTCATATTGCTATATTCATATCCATACTGCTATCTATACAGTAAACTATATCCATTCTTCTATTTACACAGTAAACGATCTCCATATTTCTATTTACACAGTAATGATATTGACATTTATACAACAATCTGACATTTATTTAATAATTGATTTATCATTTAACTGGATTATATATATGCATTTTGTCATGACAACATTTTTGAACATCATAATTTTAAACTCCGTGATTTTACCTTAATTTGGCGACAGTGATTTCATTCATTTTTATAAAGCTCTATCAAGTTTAATAGTCATCGATATCATATTAACTCAACATTTTATGTATTATTAGACTCTTATTAAACAATGTGGGTAATTGTAGACAACACTTTTGGTAATGTTTAGACAACGATTTGGTATTATTTAGAAAACGATGTTAGTAATATATTACAACGATATATATTGGATTGATAAGTCACAACAATTACAAATGTATTCGATATATTGTTATCTGAATAACCTGTGGTTTCACTTGCACTAAAACAATTAATTTGATGTATAGTTTCAGTTTTACAAGATAGTGAATTCAGTTTTAAAGGATAGCAATATATACTTATCTGATATTGGGATTTGGAAAATAGTTTCAACGAACTAATTCTTAATAATAATTGTTTAATTTGTACAGATTGATGTTTTTGCACAAGGAAATCATTGTGTTGTGTAAATGTCATAGTCGTCTGGTTGAATTGTCGATTGGGTGATCAGGTTTTTCATCATGTGGTTGACAGTTAATTCGGTCTCCTAGCACATTGAATTTTCTTGGGTTATTGGTCTGTATGTGTTATGGTATGCCAGGGTTACCGTCACACCTATCACCTTGTGAGGGCATGATTCCTAATGAGGGGATCATTGCACGCCCTGAGGGATAGAGGCAAATGATAACCTAATCGAAGTTTGTGCTTCCCAATGTAGGCATTATTCGTCGTAATGGTTGTTGGTACTTGGTTTTGTAACGCCTTAAGGCATTGGGTTTGCACGGCGTAGAGGTTTCTAGTTCTTGGTCGTCGAAGCTACTGTGTCAAGTTGTTGATGTTGTCCTTTATATTGTAGGTGTTGTCTTGCTTGTGTCGGGTGGGTAGTCATTTCTATATGTCTTTGATTTTCGCTTGTTTCGTCCAGTTTCCTGATGTTCTAGTGTGTTGAGTCGTTGTTGTCAGTTGCCTGATCTGCGTGCGTTGTGTTCAATGTCAAGTTCTATTGTTTAACTGTTGTCTTTGTTCCCTTCCTGCTTCAAAAAAAAAAAACCACTTGCTTGTGCCGCTTGTAGTCGTAACGACGAGGTCGTTACATAGGAATAACATAAAACAAGAAAAATGTTTTTGTACCTTAGTGTGGGGGATATTTTGAGTGGTGGAAATATTTTGTAATATTTTTTTTGAGTTCTCTCCATTGCTAGTTGTTGATTTTTTGTTTTCGATCTTCTAGGTGGTGCATCTCTTTTGTAATATTCTTCTAGAGTTCTCTCCATTGCAAAAAATTTCTCCTTTGAAGACTTGAATTCTTCCTTCTTGATGGGACCTATGATGACTTATGCATAACTCTTTTGTTCTGCTTCCTTTTCTATCATCTTGGAGCTCGAACCCTTCTCAATATGCGTTTGTTTGTATCCTAGTCCGTAATTTTCATAGTATGGCCTTTAAATGTTGATGATTTCATCCAATATTTTGGTGTTGTTTTGTTGCATGTCCTTCTTCTAAAGTTCCTTCCTTAGTGATAATATTTCATCTTCCAAATACTCATTTATTTTCTTCTTTTCTTCTAACTGATTTTTGAGTGTTTCTTCAATTACTCTAGCTTCTTCCAACTAAATGCTTAGATTTATGATGATTTTCTAGACCTCTTCAGACTTTTTGTTAGGATTTTGAGAACTTTCCTTTAGTTTGATCAATTCTTCCTTGAGTGACTTGTTTTTCTTCCTTTCTCTTTTTAGCTCACTTAAGGCACTGATTAGTTCTGCTTCAAGATATACTTCACCTTCTTCTTCATAATATTATTTATCATTTTGTTGAGTTTCCAATGTCGTAAAGAGCACTCTTTATGATTCACTGTCATTATCATCATCCTCATCAGATGAGGAACTATCTTCTTTTGACTAGAGGCTTTTCTTGAAGGATTTTCTTTTATTTCCCTTTTGGTATTTCTTTTCTTTCTTGGGCACTTCTTCTTCATCACTTTTTGAATTCTTATCATAAGGACATTTAGCAACAAAATGACCAATTTTACCACAATTAAATTTTTTTAAAGGAAGCTTACCCTTTTAATTGCTAGTTTCTCTCTTCAACTTCCTTACGAAGTTGGATATTTCTTCATCTTCATATGAATCATTGATGCAACTACATTTTGAATTTGGCTTTTTCTTATTCTTTATTGTCTTCTTGGATGCTTTGAAAGTTTCTTACTTCTTGTATGGATTATCCTATTCTGTTCTCATTTCATAAGTTGTAAGTATTCCATGTAACTTGTCCATGATCAACGTAGCAAGATCTGATCTTTATTCTAGGGATGAAATCTTAGGATCAAATCTCATTGGAAGAGACCTTGTACTTTTTGAAAATTATTGGTTCTTTAATCTATTCTCCTAAACCTTTAATATCATTCACTATTTCATCAACTCGCATATAATAATTTTCAATGTCTTCAACTTCCTTGTTTTTCAGTTGTTCAAATAAACCTCTATAAGTTTGAAGCTTGGCCCCTTTGACTTTGGCATCTCCTTCATAAACATTTTGAATTTTGTCCCAAATATCCTTTGCAGAATCACAATGCATAACCTTGAAATATACTGAATCAACCAGACCATTTAGAATATAACTTTTATCCTTAAAAATTTTTTCACTAAGCTTCTTTCAATATTTATCTATTAAGGGAGTGGGAGGTGCTTTGTATCCATCTACTACTTCTTTCTAGACATCAAATCCCTATGCTTGCACAAATGTTTTTATCCTTCTACTCCAGAAGGCATAGTTCTGACCATCAAACATTGGAGTTACTTTCCTAGTGCGCTCCATTATCTACCTTCTAGTGATTATACTATTTCTGATGGACCTACTCTGATATCGATTATTAGATTATTCATTAATACTGAGAGGGGGTTGAATCAATATTAGGCACTTTTTACCACTTTTAATCACAATATGTAAGAATTTAAGATATCAATAAGTATCACTTATGATTGCATTCAAGAGACCATAAACATATAACCATAAATACATAGTACACAATAATTTTACATGGAAACCCAAATTGGAGAAAACCACATAACACTTTCTTATATATTCGAAGATTATATTCATAGGAAGAACCAACTTCCAAAATTATCCAGAACCAATTGGAAGGACGCACCAACCCCTTGATTTGCATGCTCCAATCTAAAGGAAGCTACAACTCTCTATATTCTCTAGCACCAACTGGAAGAAGGATCTAACCCCCTAGTTTACAGGCTCCAACTTGAAGGATGCTACAACTCCCTTTCCTTTCCCCTTCCTTCCTCCCTTGAATATAAATAAGAGAATCAACCTGTCACTAATATTGATATATCATCATCATAAAAACTAATACAACCATATAAAGCTCATGCCAATATATCCAATAACATCCTCCAAATCATGTGCTCAAAATCACCATGATATGCATCAAACCATGTACTAATACATCCAATATGTGCCTAAAATAATATACCATGTCTCAAAGAATATTCCAAAATTATCAATAAATAACACTCAAAACATACAAAAAGACATAACTTTAATAATCAGGAAACCCTAATACATAAGACTTCATATAATCAAACCTTCCTTAGATTTGGCATCAAGATATGAGTACCTTCTTCAAATTTTCTTTAGCCTCATTAGAATGGATTGGGAAACTCATGGGGCCTCCCATGACGATTCCTGTGCAACCTACGAGGTCCTTGATGGACACCCTATACCTGACTCATGAGGGTATGCTCAAGTAGGGTTTTCTAAAAACACTTCTCCAATCCGTGGCTCCGAGAACTCCCTCCATCGCACAACTTTGCTACTTCACTTTTTCTAATAAATCACATCCTTGCTTGTTGATGAAATGAGAGGTTCTTGATGTGTATTTATACCCTTCCAAGTAACTTCTTTACTTGATATTTGAGCTGACCTGTAACTTCTTGTTTGCAACAACTTTTATCCTTTACTTGACTTTAGGGTCAACTTATAACTTCTTTGACCTTAGATTACAGGCTTCTTGACCATACTTTGTGGATTCAATTTTTTAAAAGGGAATAAATTCTCAACCATGAGGAACCACGTGGTGGGCCACCTATCATTGGAAATGGCATGACGAGTATTATCAATCTATGATGGTGCTCAATGCATTTGCAATGTCCTTGGTGTTATTTTTCTTTAATTAACTTCACGCTTCATGACCATGCCTCTGAGGCTTCTTAACCACTTAACCATATTTTTAGGTCTTCTTGTAGACTTCTTCAAATAATTTTCCCATGAGGGACATGCTTAAAGCTACACCATAAGGGTATTACTTTGGAGACTTCTTCAAGTACACCCATCACTTCTAGAGGCTTATGAACTTCTTCTAGGGTTGACATCAATGGAAACCAATTTTCCAACAACAAGTGTGTTATTTATGATAAAGTTGGTAGAAAATAGTTATGGTAGAAGTGTTGATGATAGATAAATAGATGTTTCCCCTCAATATTGCGAGTGGAATTCCTCAAGTTTTGAAAGTTGTATTGAATGATGAGTCTTGGTTGTGGCATATAAGGTTTGGAAATTTAAGTTTTATGGTTTAAATTTGATTTAAAATAAATATGGAGCAGAAGGATAAAATATGTGAAGGTTTTATTCTTGGAAAACAACATAACGATTCTTTTATGGTGGGAAGATCATAGAGGTCCAAGGCAACTTCTGAGTTGGTGCATGCAAATGTATGTGGCCCAATGAAAGAACCTTTTATTGCTAAGTGTGAGTATTTCATTATCTTCATTGAATATTTCAATAGAATAACATGAGTATTTTTCATAAATAGAAATACTAAGATTTCAGTTTTTTCATATGATTTAAAACTATTGCAAATAAAACAATGTTTTTTTTTAAAGGAGTTGCATATAGATAAAGGGGGAGAACTTATGTCCCAATAATTTTTTTATTTTTATAAAGAGAATGGAATAAAGAGGAAACTAACAACAATTTATAGCCTTCAGCAAAATGGGGTGGCAAAACAAAAAAATAGAACAATACTTGAAATGGTGCAGAGTGTGAGTAAGGCCAAGGACCTTCCAAATTATTTTTGGTTCGAAGCTATATCTACTTCAATGTGCTTGTTGAGAAAGTATCCTATGAAGAGTGTGAAGGTAATTTTCCCCTCAAGAGTCTTGGAGGTCTAGAATAAATCCAAGAGTAGCTCATCTTAAGGTATTTGGAATCATTGCTTACTCTCGCGTTCCCAAGGAGTAGCGACAAAAACTCGATGATAAATGTGAAAAGTGTATCTATTTTTTCTATGGTGGGGATATAAAGGTTTATAAATTATATAATCCAATAAAAAATAAGTAATATTTAGTTTCGATGTAATCTTTGCTGAAGGGGGAGAGTTGCAGTGGCAAGAATATGCAATACAAAAAAACAACAATTATGGAAGTAGAATCATCACAAGATGACATCTCTCCACTTTCCATCAAATCTAGTAGCAACCCAAGTTATAGTGGTAGTCAAGTTCGTTCTTCAATAACTTCATCAAGTTCAAGTGCAAGTCCAATGTCAAGTCCAAGTACTTGAAGAAAGTAAATAGTGTCAAAGAAATTTATCAAAACACCAACCATAAATATGTCATTGTTAAATTTTATGTAGTTTCTTAGGTTCAAGGAGAACCAATTTATTATGAAGATGCAATGAAGCATATAGTTTGGAATAAATCAACGGATTTTGAGATTTATGAAATAGAAATAAATGAAACATGGGAATTCATTGATCTCCCTCGGGGAAAGGATGCCATAGGAATCACATGGGTCTATGAAACAAAGAATTAGGTAGATGGATTAGTTGAAAGGCACAAGGAAGGATTGGTAGTGAAAGGTTGCTCACAATAACTAGGTATAGATTACAATGAGAATTTTTCTCTTGTTGCAAGATTAGATACTACAAGAAATGTTTTTTCATTAGTAGTTTAATTTAAGTGGAAATGTTTTTAGTTAGATATAAAATCAACAATTTTGAATGGTTATTGGACGAGGATGAGTTTGTGGAGCAGGTGATACCTTATGAAATTGCTTGTCAACAACACAATGTTTACAAGTTGAAGAAGAATTTATATGAACTTAAGAAAGCTCCATGGGCCTTGTATGAAAGGATAGATGAGTAACTTCATAGAAATGGATTTATCAAACATGAAAGTGAGCCAATTCTTTATTTCAAGTCCAATGGTAGGAATGATTTATTGATTGTATGCTTATACGTAGATGACTTGATTTATAACAAAAATAGCAAGTTGTTGATGGTTGATTTTAGAGAAATAATTACAAGTGAGTTTGAGATGATAGATTTGGCTTTCATGAATTATTTCCTTAGTATAGAGGTTACTCAATTGGGTGATGAAATTTTCATTTCTCAAGGAAAGTATGTAGCTAATTTATTTGATAAATTTAAAATGACAATATGTAAGTGAATTAGCACACCTATGAGCTTGTATGAGAAATCGGTTAAGGATGATGGAACAACAAAGCTAATCCTATATTTATATGGGGTTAATGGGTATTATTATGCATTTCACCTCCATTAAACATGATACAATATATGTTATGATTTTAGTTTCAATGTTTATGCATAATCCAACCGAGACACATTTCTATGTAACGAAGAGAATATCGAGGTATGTTAGTGGTACACACAATTTTCATATTTTGTACATGTCATCTAATGGTTCTACTTTTGTTGTATAGACACATAGTAATTGGGCATGCTACATTGATGATTGTAAAGGTACTTCATGGTGTGATTTTAGTTTTGGATCAAATGTTATTTAATGGTCTTCAAAGAAGAAATAAAGTTTTGTGTTGTCAACAATAGAGGTAGAATACATATTTAGTAACATGTTAAGTAGTTTGTCTAAGAAGAGTATTGACATATTTGAAGTAGGAAAAAAAGGTGGCCAATACTGTTATTTGTGACATATGATTGTAATAAAAAAATATCTAGCATTCCATTATTGTATTAAGCATATACAGATATGCCATCACTTTATCAAAGATCTTATAGTGAATGGTCAAGTTGAGCTGAACTTTTGAAAATCCAATTATTATTGTGAAAATGTATTCCCCAAGGGATTTCCAAAGGAAAATTTGAAAATATGAGATTTTTTTGGGGATTTGATACATTAAACATTAGGGAGGAGATTGAATTTATGCATTTATGCCCAATATAGAAACATCGATCTTAGAAGAGTATGCTTGTATGAATAGATAAGGTTTCAAGATTCTAATTGTAATAAATCATGCACCAAATTTAGAGTTTCTATTTCAATTTTTAGTAATTATTTTGTATGTTTCCTATGTATGTAAGTTTTATAAATTTTTGTAATCATTTTTGGAAATAAGAAGGAGAATAGAGAAATTTCTTCTATTGATTGTTGTGACAACAATTTTGGATCGTTTTTATTATCACTATTTATTTGAGTCCCCTATTTCTCCATCCCATATTTTTCATGCTCTATTTTCACTATGTATTTTTGTTGTAAATTATTAATATGTAATAAAGAAATATATGTCATAGTAGTGGCAAGAAGATGCAATGCAGGAAAAAATTGCAATTATGATGATTCTAATTCCACAATTTCCCATTCGTCATGCATTATGTTTTCTTGTCACTACCATTCCCCCCCTTCAAAATGCATTACATCACCAATGAATATTACGTTATTTGTTGTTGTACTATATAATTAATAACCGTTTATCTCCCCACCATATTCAACAAATATACACTTTTCACTTTTATAATCAATTTTTTATCGCTTCTCCTTTGGAACATGAGAGTAAGCAGTGTTTCCAAACACCTTAAGATAATTCACACTTGTATTTATTCTACTCCAAGACTCTTGTTGGTTCTTTCCCTTCACACTCTTCATAGGACAATTTTTCAACAAAGATACATGTCTCAATATATCATTATCTTTATACTTGATGTAACCTTGAGATGTTCTCGACTTCTTAGAAACTATGGAAAGGAATCTCAAAAGCTACTTTAGACCAGAAACTGGCTCTTGGACCAAAGGGGGATCCTTTATCAAATTCAATAAAGGTGACTTCTTATTGTCACTCAGTAGTAACTCTAATCGTTAAGCTCGAAATACCAGATTTAAATGATAGAGAAAATGATAAATAGGGTTGAGGATAAAATGACAACAGACTGATATAAATACTATAGATCTCTCAGACCAAATGCCTTTCCATTTGGAATGAAGTCTCATTTAAGAGAGAAAAATAGCTGGTAGTTATAGGTGGAAGAAAAGAGAAGAACATTTAATCTTAGACCTAGCAGTGAGTAAGGAAATCTCGTGAGGTTGAGATGAAGAACAGATGATTTGTTAGGCATTTCAATGAATCCAATGGTAGACAAGTGTATGATCTGGAAACAAACCATGAATCCAACAACATAACACTTATACAAATAACTTGCAGGTGTATGGATATATATCTATTGAATATGACACAATCATCAAATCAATAAATACATATATAAAAGTAGTGGAGGTTGTACCAAAGTTTTGTCTCCAAAATATATTGATCTCACCGCCAATTACAAAAATATAATATAGAACAAAGATGAATTTAAAGAAAATTAATACAAAAAATGGAAAGATAAACAAGGCTCTAACAAGGATGAGTTGTGAATCCATATATTTGTCCTTATTATCTTAGAAAATTAGAATAGCCCTTGGGCTTCATTAGAAAGGACATGGTCCTTGCTGCAAAAAATTAATTCCTCTAAAACCCCTTTTCATTTACATTGAATCTTTGTTATTTTATAAAAATTGTGATCATAATTAAAATTTGGTTATTTGGAGCTATTTTTTATTTCTCCAAAATACAAAAAAATCTTTGACTTTACAAAAATAGAGAATTTCTTCTAAGGATGATCTTCATATCCCCTGATTTTTCTGTGATGTTGCTTCCAACTAGCAATTTCTTCCAAAATTGGTGCAACCATATTTCTACTTTAAATTATCTTGAAGTTTCCCTCTATTTCCTTTATTTTCTTCATTCTCAGAATCTATCTTGAATGGATTTTTCTAATTTGTTCAATAATGGCCAGTATTAAAAATAATTTTAGTCTTTGAGACCTCGCCAATTAACATATTTTCTAACCAACCAATGGCCACCAACGAAATACTATCCTTTCTTTTTATTTGTTTTTCATTCGGTTAAAGAAATTTACTTGACAAAAAATCAAAGGCTTGTTAACCAACAAGTTTGTTAACCGGGCCACTGGACACTAGAGAAATGAAATCTCGAACCTCACTACTTTAACCCGTTCTGGTTGTCAACTCATGAACTTAAGTCTGTTAACTAGTCACCAGGACACCAGACCATCGAGACACTAGACCACCAAGACATTGGGACATCACACCACCGGGACATCGAGACACTGTACCACTGGGACACAGGACCACCAGTCACCGAAAGTAATAAACACTTATTTTGTGAAGGATTTAAAAGACGGTCTGGTTGAATTGGAGCCTGCTAAAGATAGTGATTATGCTAGAAATATTATATTTCCACATCGAGGCCATGCCACTGCTACCTTGACGCTACATATATCAAATCCCTGTGGCATCAACACCTTTGAAATCTTTGTGAATAGTTGTTTCGGTGGGTGCCATGTTGGTTTTAAAAACTTTCTAGGGAGGGTTGAAAGATAATATTAACCATTGATTAATTTTCAATATTGTGCCCAATTAAAACTAGATTCGAAGTTTTGTGGTGACAGAAAATTGGAAACTTTCTCGCAAATGTTGTGAGAAATTGAAAAAAATTGATGAAGTCAATTTAGGTTACAACATTAGTCTCCATATAGGGATTATGTCTCCCTACAAAGAACTAAAGAACTGCAGACCCTATGCTCTCACTCCTTAGCAATCTAAAAATGAATCCATGTTTACTCTCTTAAACCTGTAAATGTTTGTGCTTACTCATCTCTGACAATTTATGAAATATGAACCTATATCCTAAATCCATATCTATGAAAATATGTTTTTCTCTTTTATAAAACCCATGCGTATTCACAGTTGAAAACAAAATGAAAACAAGTGGTCTACTACGAACTGGAACTAGATACATGAAACATGTACTCAAAGTGGAAACTGAAAAATGAAGTAAATGCTCAAACTATGAGCTTATTTATGTACAATTGAATCCTATTATAATATACTCCACTGCTCTGGTTAGCTAAAATCATGCTTCTACTGTAACCATAAAACCATTTGATTGATTAATTCATAAAACCATTTGATTGATTAATTGAACCATTCCTTCACCTTTTATCAACAAAAGGAGACATTTGAATAATGGCGACTCAAAATGAAATTTAAATCCATACTCAATGTGTATGAACAACTCAAAGCCTAAATTGATTGAAGATTCCAAATAAACAGTAATATGATCATAAAATTTAAAAGAGACAATACTTTGACAATCAACAAATGCTTCTCTTTCTTGTACATGAGAGAACTACCTTTGTGTAATATCTGATTTTTTTTTCCATTGATGATCACGAGATTCTCCTTTTGATATTTGGCGAAAGAAACAAAAATAAACTACAAGCTACTTCCACTTGGTGATTCGAGTAAAAAAGTTATGGGATCTTCAAAAACATGAAACATTACCTACTTTTGATCATAAATAAAAGATAGGCATCTTTCATATTTGACTACATAATTGCATAACTCTTGAGTAACAACTGATTTATGTAATTTTTTAAGAATGATAATCTCAAATGGAATGAAGGAAGGAGATAATGTGATGACTTCATAATATACAATTTGTTCTTGTGCCATATCATCAAGTTCTCCATCTTTAAGAGAAAAACGAAGCAATGCATCTTATTGAAATTCCTCAAAAGAATCATCATAAGTTGGTTTTGTGTCATACATTCATGTCAATGACACTATGGAAATATTCTCTTGATCATCTTGGTATTCATCATATATGGGATAATTAATAAAATTTCCTAGAACTTACAAGACATAAGCCTACTCTTCATAATGCTCTTGAAAGGTTTGTTGCATACATTCTTCATGAAAAACCTTCTAAGAAAACGATTGCATGATTTCTTCATAAACAAGATGATCTACACATTTATAATACTTAATTGATTCATGTTTAATAGCTTCTTCAATGTTCTTCTCATGTGAGAATACTAAATCCAAATATATCATAGGAAAAACTTGATAGGTTTCAAGTTTATCAAAATTTTCCATACATTCATTATTTCTAGGATATAAATATGCATAATTTCCTTTATGAACATTTTTCATATATTTATTCATTATGACACTCTGAAGAAGAAATATCATGAAATAGCAATACATTCATATCATCATACTCATAAAAAATGGATTGTTCATTAAAACGTTTTATAACTATTGACAAGCATTTTTCTTCATCAACCAAATCAGTGCAACAACCATTCTCTTGTGTTTCTTGAACCAAATATTCAATATCAACATTACAATCATCAATAAATTGATCATTAAAAAACTAAATATTATATGCATACCTTTCTTCATTTTCTTCAGTTGGTTCTCTTTGGACAGCTAAGTCATCTTGCAGATTCAAAACTTCATCTTCAAAACTATCAGGGATATATTGTTTTCTTTTCTTCTTTGTATTCAAATCTTCATTCCTTTTATGTTTAAGAAAATTCCCACAATCCCATAAATTAACTTCTATCTCCTCAACATTGGTAAACATATGTTCCAAATTTGAAGACTTTCTTTCTCTGAGATAAAATGAAAAATTAGGATGATGTGGTAATGCATAGTACACCTTGGAAGCAACTTTAGAAGGCTTAATATTAGTAAGAAAATTGTGATACAAATTTTCAAATATTCTATTGAACTTTGTAACAATTTCATCTTTCCTTATTTTATATCATAAAACTCGGAGAGATATTGATGATGATTTTTCCTTTCAGCCCATTTGTGCAGGAAAAGATAATGGAAATAGGTCCAAAAACTAATAAAATTGAATTCCAAACCTATGAACCATCTTCTGGCTTCCCCTTCCAAATACTAAGTGAACATCCTCATAAATACATCATCATGTTGAGTATCCAAGTAATCTACAAAGTTTTTGAAAGTTGTTATATGTTTTTGTGTTGAAACATTATCTTCTCCATTGAATCCAGGGAGAGACTTAAAATACTTCATAGGAAAATCATGAACTATAGGTGGAATTTTAGTAGGTTTATACAGATTTATAACCCACAAATGAAACTTTACAGGTTTTTCAAAAGACATACAACTAACAGTGGAAGCTGGTACATATATTTATTTCTCAAATGTTTCACAAAATTGTTTTTCTATTAGGGAAATAGGTATACGGGCTACTTGTTCAGGAAAAACTTGAAAATATATTGATACAAGAGACTCATCATTAGTTACAAAGGGAATCAATGAAAATGGATTATCTACTTTACGAATGCAATAAGAAACCATGATTTCTTTTTCCAAGAAAAGAGGTAAAATTTTGAGTTTATCATGATTCTCAACAATGCAAGAAGAGGGAAAGACTTATTTTTCCAATGAATAAAGTGTAGTCTTGGATTTATGATTCTCCCAATATAAAAGATAGAGAAAAATATTTTTGAACTATACAGAAAAAAGTAAAAAGGGACTAATCATCAGAACCAAAGCTTCTTGAAAGAAGGTCATCATTTGATACCTGATTATTTTGTATTAATCCTTCGTTTATTTGTCAATAAGGTTGATTCCCATTGGAATATTGAAACTTTGATTGGAGTCACCATGTGAAAATTATAACTAAAAAATATTCTTTGAAAATCAAATAGCCTATTGTTGTTGGATCGTTTTTCACCTCCAAGAGTCATAACTTATTTTTGTCATATCCTGGGAAAAATATCTCGAACCTAAGTTCCCCGACAACGATGCCAAAAAGATGTTGTAACCTTGAGATGTTCCTGGATACTTGATAATTGTGACAAGGCATCTAAAAACCTAATTTAATCCACAAGTTCACTCTTGGACCAGAGGGGGATCCCTCATCAAATTCAAGAAAGGTGATTTTGTACTGTCACTAAGAAACAAATCCTAACATTAAGCTCAGAATACCAAATTTAAATGGTAGAGAAAAGGATAAATAGGGTTGATGATAAAATGATAGCAGAATAAATATAAAGAATGAAAATATGTTGAGATGAAGTTGACATGAAGAAAATATGTTTTGTTGGGAATTTAAATGAATCCAATAGCAGATAACTGCATGAGATGGGAATAAACAATGAATCCAACAACATAACACTTAGTGTAATGACTGGTTTTAAAATATCATCTAAAAATTCTACCAAATCCTACCAAATGTACAACAATTTATACCAGATTCATAAAAGAAGAATTACGCAAGTAAAATTAAAATTTATCAATGAGTAATGCATAAATTCGAATTGAGTACCTTAACACTGATGCTAATTTCCGTTGTCAGCTGCCTTCCTGCTGCTACCTGCTACACAGTCCAGTCCTGTTGCAAACACAGAAAAATAATTGCCTAAAACCTCTTGTCCACCCTGCCAACTAGGAAATCGACCTAGCTCTAGGATATCTACGGATATCCTGGCCCTCCGAGCCCAAAACTTCTAGCAACTCGGTGCCTGCCTGATCAATATGTCACAACCAGAACCAGCAAAACCCGTGCCTCAATCTGAGCACACCATTCTCATAGCCCCTCTCGGCTCTCTC